>JANHAO010010338.1:0-17749 GCA_026873985.1 Saraca asoca
AATTTTAGGAAAGAAAGACTAAGTCAAAAATACCTATTCAAAATCTATCTCAAATCTAACTTTCATAGGCCTAAAACTAATTATTGTCATATCAACTTATTAGGAGAGTTATTAATTTTTGTGATTTTTGATTTTTTCTTTTTGAATTATGACTTAAAAGAAAAGCATAGACCAAGAAAGTAACTACCCCCATGCTTAAATTCTACATTGTCCCCAATGTAGGTAATCAAGAAGAGATCATAGGAGAAGGGATAGAAACTTAGCAACTTAATAGTCTTCAGGAGGTGGTGATGATGGGAAATTTTACTCTAGATGCCATTGTAGATGCAGAAAAAGATTTAAGTGCAATGAGCCATATAAACACAAAAGTAGCACTCAAAGTGTCTCAGCAATCAGCAGTAATTTATGAAGAATAATGGTAGTAATTTTGTAGAAATTTGTCTTTAATAGTGCAGGGTAGCAATGTGACTTTTGGCTGCACATGCAAGGCTTCTCTTTCTTCCATTTGGCTGAACTTGGAGGTTGCAGAAGTGTTAGGGATAAAGGTTAAGAGGATGGTGGAGAGTGGGCTTTGAAGGTAGGTTGAAGAAAATGATGATTTGGATGAGTGAAAGAATGGTTTATCATGAAAGAGTGAAGGAAGTTTGGGGAAGGATGATGCAATGGGTTGAGAGGGAAGAGAGCACGACTAGAGAAGGGAGAAGACATGACTGAAGAAGGACTAGATGAAGAACAATCATGTTAGTTGCAAGGCAGTCGTGTTGTTGAAGGGGGTCAAAACACAGTCGTGGTTAGTGACATGGCTTAGCCATGCTTGATGCTAGAAAATTCTGGTTCTGAAACTTGCACGGAACATGATTGTGTTCTAGGACATGGCCAGGCCATGTTCAGCACTAGATTTTCTGATCCTAAGTCTTACTTGGAACACGACTATGTTTTGGGACACATCCTAGCGGTGTTCTATGCTGCCAATCTGGTTTTTGCTTGAAACTCTTAGGTTGATTCCTTCATCAAACCTTCTTTTAATTTATGCTTTTGACACCTAATGATGATCTGCAATTCAATGCCTTAATTAGTTCCCAAATTCATACTAAAACAAAAAGCATAAAGGAAAGAAGTTATTGCAAAGTTGAAAAGAAAAGGAAAAACAAATAAACAGAAGCAAATACTGCAAAGACTAAAAGAAATAAACATGGGTTGCCTCCCAAGAAGCGCTCATTTTAAGTTATGTGCTCGACTCCTTTGCCAGTGTTATTTGATTGGAGGAAGTTCAAAGAGAGTATAAGTGGCTCTCTATTCGGTTGATTCTTCTACCAAGTAATGTTTGAGCTGCTGGCCATTAACTTTGAAGGGTTCGGTTGCTTCACTTTAGATCTCTATGGCTTCATAAGAGAGGGCTTTACGGACTTAAAAAGGCCTAATCCAGTAAAAGCGAAGTTTGTCTGGGAAGAGTTTTATTCAAAAGTTGAAGAGCATAACCCAGTCTCTTTCTTGAAAATTCTACCTCAGATTTTGTTTATGATGCCAACTCCTTATTCTTTTCTTATGCAACCTCAAGTTAGGAGGATGAGGTTTTAGCTTTACCTTTAGAGCCTTATCTTCCTCCATTGCTTTGTGTTTTAGATCCGCCTCTAATTTCCCAGTTCTTGGTTTTGTAGAGAAGGCAGGGGTTCCATCAAGTGACTTAGCATGTAATGCAACTTCAATGTTTTCATCACTAGGGGAAGAATTTCTCACAGGACCAAGCTCAAAAGATTTAGCAGAGTTATGTCATTTGATAAAGAGGGGTGGAAATAGGTTCTGTATTGAGTACAAGATCAATAGTAAACTTTATTTCCCTATCTAGTGGCAATTTGGGTAAATCATTAGGAAACACGTCAAGGAACTCTCATATCATCGAAACCTCACTAGGATCAATAACAAATTCATCTAGTTCTTTCACCATGGCTAAATAAGTTGTGCACCTGCTCCTTGCACACTTGAAATCAAACTAGCTATCTCAGTTACCTGCTCTAATTGAAATACTATAAGAGAGGACTTCTCTGCATGAAATGTGACCATCATGTCAAAACAATTCATGCACACATAATGCTAAGAAAGCTAATCCATACCTAGAATTATATTGAAATCAAGCATATCCAACATGACTAGATTTGCAAATACCTGGTTCTTTCCTATTATCATAACACAATCTCTACACGAATAGTCAGCTAAAAGGGTCTTGCCAAGCGGAGTCATCACTACTAGTGGTGATTCCATTAGTTCACTGGATTTATTTATTAAAGTGACAAATTTCTCTGCAATAAGGGAATGAGTAGCTCTAAGGTCAAATAGTACCCGAGCTTGTAAATCATGTATTTTCAAAGTACCTATAACTATGGCATTTGATGTTTGAGCCTCTTATCTTGTAAAATTGTAAACTCTCATTGTAGCTTCATTAGGATTTTTCCCTCAGCTACCTCTTCCATCATTTTTGCCAGACATAGTCAGTTCCCTCACTGAAGCTATAGATTGTGTTACTGGTTGATTTTGAGGTTGAACTTGATAATTTGCACCATATCCAGAAGTACTCATATTCATTGGGCATTCCCTCGCTTTACATCCAAGCTATCCACAATGAAAACATCAGGTTAGATCTCTTCTATTGGTCCATAATGATTTATATTATAGATCTTGCATCGTAGCATGTTAGCATTGAAATTTCCTTGATTCTGAGATGCATTTCTTCCATAGAATGGAATAGAAATAGTTGAGACAAATCGACTTCCTAAATTTTTTCTTGCAGTTGGATTTCTTCAGAAAGTATGTGATCGAGATTGTCCAGTAAAATTTTCTTTCCACCCACCAAGTGACACACTACGGGCTGGAGTCATCCTTCCACTTGCTGTAATCCTAGCTACCCCAAATTGAGCTCTTTTCTTATTGCCAAAGGACATTTTGCTTTCACAATGCTCTTTAGACCTCAATTCAATCTCCAAAGCTTGATTCATAGCTTGCTAATATGTTGTGTCTACATCAACTTTGACTCGGTTGAAGTAATAATCACAGAGCTTTTCAACAAACCTCTCTAGCTTCATTATCTCATTAGGTATTAGGTGAGTAGTATATTGAGAGAGTCTAGTAAATTGGGCATTGTATTCACTCATTGACAGGTTCTCTTATTTCAAATTTTCAAACTTTTGGGCATTCACTTGCCGAATATTAAGAGGAAGGAATCGATCAATGAAATTTTCTTGGAACATTACCCAAGTTAACAGTTCAACATCTGTAGCTCATACTTTGATAGTTCCCATATACCAATAATACACTAGATCATCTAACTGATGCCCTAGCAGTTCTATCAATAAGGGTTCAGGACACTGTAACATCCTATCATATCTTTCAACTTGTTCATGTAATTGATAAAAGTTTATAGAAAGATTTGTTCCAGCATATCGAGATGGTTTCAGCTTTAAAAACTCATGAACAATTTTTAGCCTATTCTTTTGTTCATTTCCAATAAAAGAGATTCAATTTCTTTCATTTTAGGAATCTCTAACAAGCTATCTATTTTGATCTTGATTCTAGTTTTGGTTATATGTTAGTAGACGATCCATTGTCTACTAGATTAAGTTTTCTGCCTATTGAGGAATCTCAGGGTGCTTGGGGTCTTCAAGGTTGCCACCCACTTCACAATATGGGTTCTTTTGTCCAGTGGACAACTTTCATTATCAAATTCAAATTCTTGGCCTTTTTGTCTTCTAGTTCTTACCATATTCTATATTAAAAAATCAATTAGATTCTCAAGAAATATAAAAAAGATTCCAATTTATTTATGTTGATATGGACACATATTTCGCAGGGTCAATGGGAATGATATCAACAACATGCACACTCAAGTGTATGCGTGCTACTGGTACTATTCCTATTAACACTTAATTAAACCACAACTACCATACAACACCATATGTAGGCCTATATGCTTAGGTTCTTGCCTAGACCATGCTCTGATATCAAATCTGTCATGACCCAAATATTTGACCATGACTTGCATGAATATCAATCCCTAATTGATATCACCAGCCTCTAACCTATTGCTATTATCGACTATTGCTCATACTTGCATCAATATCTTCTAATCATATCTAATTAAAGAAAAAGGGAAGACACATTGATATAAACAAAATTTTATAATTTACAAGGGCATTGCCTAAATAAGGCACATGCCTCTAGGAACATCATTGTTAGTGATTTTACATCAAGTTTTCTCAAAAAAAAAAATGAGCCATAAGTCATCCCATACTCTACCCCAAATGTCCACACAAAGGCAAAGGTAAACTAAAAAGTTAGTATAAGTTAAACTAACTAAGCCCTTGTGGATACCTTATGGCCCTACTATATACAGATTTTCAAAACATTATCAAAAATGAAATCTAATGGTAGATACACTAAGGGTTAAACCATCCTATGGCCATCATCAATAAAATATTGGGGGTTTTAGGGGTATAATTTCCATGTTATTCTAGACTTCACATCTATAGAAC
Source organism: Saraca asoca (assembly GCA_026873985.1). Classification (NCBI taxonomy): domain Eukaryota; kingdom Viridiplantae; phylum Streptophyta; class Magnoliopsida; order Fabales; family Fabaceae; genus Saraca; species Saraca asoca. Next base: position 4,524 of record JANHAO010010338.1, read on the forward strand.
ATCTTGAACAGACCACATTGTTAATGAAGAGCTCTCCACACGAGGTCCATTATCAGCAACAAAACCACACCTATATAGGTGTTCCTTCACATCTTCTATATGGTGAAACACTCTATTTTGACACTTAAGGCAATGACACCTAATCTTCTCAATAGACACAAGTCTACATGTGATTGTGAAAATTTTATATTCACACCAATTATGAAGGCATCACTCAAATATTTGTCTCCCACTAATCATCAAGTATACATCCATTCACGCTTGGTTCTATCAATGCCTTCTATGTATGACTTGACATAATTAGTTTTAGATATAAAGAAGTCTTAACCAATATAAAGAATGTAATTTTATGCTTTAATTCCCTACCTTCAAAGTTGGGGAAAGGAAAGATCAACACTTATTTAGTTGATCTCTCCCACACATACACATAAGGATCATACAATGTCATGCATCAACAATTTGGCTCATGCAAGCAACTAAGCATAACAAGTAGACATCACGCTCATCCATACAATATTCTATTGAGCAAAGAAAATAAAATTACATATGGAAAAAAAATCATTGTCACCTGTTATATATATAAAAGTGGCCTCGCAACGATGAATCCCCGAGCGCAATAGAGATCAAGTCCCTTGCTTTGACGAGAAGCCTTCGGCAGGCTTCGCTTCACCCATCAGAAAGCGACAACAGTGAAGTACTCCTAACATCAGCCTTGCCTCACTCATCACAATGCAATGACGCTGCGAGGGTATTCAGGTACATTTCGAGGAACAGCCTCCCCCAAAAGGGATGGCCCAGTGAAGAAATTACGAGATCAGATCGTCAATTAACCGATCACTCCAAGCCAGCTTCCTCACTACAGTGGAACCCAGCTCGCTACAGCAGAAATCGTGACATCCTCAAACTAGGAATCCGCTACTCAAGACGTCAAGCAGTAGACACAAGTCGACCGCCAACCTAGGGAGACCATTCAGTAGCCTACTTTCTGCAGTAGCTGGATTGTAGCCCCTTTTGCTATCTTTTCTCATTTATAGTTTGATGTAACACCACTGAAGCTGGTAATTAATGCATATAACTCCTCCTTTCTCTATAAATAGGATTACATTGTTAGAAGAGGGGGGATCAAGTTCTGTAAGTAGAAACTCTACAAATTACTTTACATAAATAAAAATCTCCACCGTGGAAGTAGGGTCCGGTGCTGTCCGGATTTGATCGAATCACGTTAAACGTGTTGTTTCTCTTTTCCTTCTTCATCTCGATCCTTTCTCTTCTACACTTCAGAGGTAGCATTGGGTCCTACAACTCCTCCCCGTTGGCGGAAGTTCGAGTCCTCCATAAGAACCGAATTTCATCATCAACATTTTGGTGCCGTCTGTGGGGACTATCTACTTTCTGAAGTTTCCATTACAACCTAATTATGGCAAGAGGGAGAACGACTCAAAGTTCAACAGCTCCAACTTCTCAGTAGTACACCATTGTTCCTGAAACTCAAGAGGCTCAAACGCCCGATCAGTCCTGATCAGCACTCGAAAACACATTCAGAGAGTTAGCTGAGACTGTTATGGTGCTTGCTTAGGCACAAGCACAAAATGCTCAAAGACAAGAAGATGTCATGGCACAACTCCAGCAGCTTCATGAGGAAGCTCAGAGAGAAGTCCACAATGATCACGATAGCCAATGACCGGGGGGCTCACTGTGAGCAGAAAGCTCGACCCTTCGGCATGAAAATCAGCATCCAGCAATGGAAGAGGCTCTCCAGATGATGAAATAGCTAGAGGAGCACCCACAACCTCAAAGCAATTAACCTCGCTATGAGGAAACCTCACCATTTTTTATGGAGATCGAGAAGCAACCTCTGCCGCAAAAGCTCAAAATGCCCGCTATCCCACTGTACGATGGGAATACCAACCTAAGCAACCACCTAGATTCCTTTAATACTCAAATGGACTTCTAGACGATCGATCCCCTAGTGAAGTGTCGTGTCTTCCCTGCCACGCTAGGGACAATGCCTCGTGCCTGCCTGTGCGCAGAGTCAGCAGCTGGTAGGAGTGCCAACAAAAATTCGTTGATCAATACTAGGCACTGAAGAAGCAACTCGTGCCTCCTTGCCACCTTGCGATGATTTTCCAGTGCAAGGACAAGCCACTCAAGGATTATGTGGCCTGATTCAGGCATGAGGCTAACTCTGTCGAGAATCCCTCAGAGGAAAGTATCCTAACAACTATCTTAGTGGGACTCCATAAGGACGGCAAGTTGTATAGGAGCCTCTACAAGTCTCCTACTTGAGATCTCACTGAATTTTATGATCGGGCAACTAAACAAATACAATGGGAAGAAACCTTCGGAACGGAGGAACCCAAGCATAAAGCGGGCCATGGCGATCCCACCACCGGAGAAAAGAGGGGTAGCGAGAGTCATGACAACCCCACTCCTCATCCCTAAAAGAAAGCAAAACCTCAGCGACCCAAAGGCCGCTTTGAGAGCTATAGCATCCTGTCGACACACAGGACAAAATCTTTGCCGTAGAAAGGCATAACAAGGACTTCGGAAGGCCCAGGCCAATGAGGGTACTCGCCAAGGCTAGAAAACAAAGCATTTTTTGTGCTTACCATAACGAGGCTAGACACACCACCTCAGAGTACTATGCACTGAAAAATGCCATTGAAGGCCTCATCAGAAGGGGTCGACTACAGGATTACGTGGCAGGACCACCCGGGCAACGCACTCAATAGGCTTAGCGAGTTATCACCCAAGAGCCTAAGCCCTCCATCCGAACCATATTTTGATCCTGTAATGATTGTTTATTATCGATTGTACTAGTCACTATATGCTAAATGAATGAAAGTTGCCAATTGGCTAAACACTACTTAGAGAAAGGAGTTTTCACTCCACTCTTGTAATTTTGCTACAGTGAATTGTTTTCACCTCTCTACAGCGAACGGTTCTCGCCTCGCTACATCGAATGATTTTCACCTCACTACAGCATCTGCTATAGCAAATGGTTCTCACCTCGTTATAGCGAACAGTCCTCACCTCGCTACAGCATTTGCTACAGTGAATGATTTTCATCTCGCTACAGCATAATCTTTACAGCACCATTGTCTCAAGCAAATGGTTTTCACCTTGCTATAACAAAAAAACTCAACGAACAGTTTTTACCTCACCATTATTGAAAAGAAATCATCGTATTTACCCGTAGCTCTCATGCAGACGAGTCTCTCGTAGCTTTCATGCAGATAAATTTCCCATAACTCTTATGGGGACGTATCTCTTATATCTCAAATAAGATCTCTCTAGTGCAACTCACTCACGACCCCTCTCTCACTCACAACGAGCTAAGAGAAAAATGAAGCATAGCCGATTGGCCGAAGAAAAGTTCTCATTAGTTATCAAAGCTTACATACAGCAATGCTTGAAGCATTCATTACAGTATCTGAAAGAAGAAAAGCTCATACAACAAAAAAAACCTCGGCCCAGCGAGGCAATAGTAAATGAGGGGAAAAAGACTGAAAGCCTAGCACTACAATTCCTACAAAAAGCAGCCAAAGGCTAGCTACCAGTCGTCGGGCTCGTAAAAGAGCAGCAGCCCCTGAGTTCCTCCTTCTTATTCCTCTGGCACGTCCTCCTGAGCCACATATAGCAATTCAAAAAGTCATAGAAGCTAGCTGGCCAAGTAGCAGCACCACATGCAATGGCTGGAGGAGGTGTGCAGAAGTCACCGCAAGAACTCGTAGAAGTCCGCCGACAGATCCTCCGTTAGAGCCATATGCAATGGGCTATCCATGTCTCCCGCCACTCTACAATAGGCCATCCATGTCTCACCAAGCTTCATCGAAAGCCAAGACACAAAGATAACAATGGCTCTTCAGTCTCCTCCGTCGAGTTTCTCTAGGATGAAAGAAAAGAATGCCCTAGGCTATAAATAGAACCGCTCAGCCCTTTGAAGAATCCAGAGAAAATCTGATCTAATCTTCATCCAACAGCCTGAAACGAGCGATAACGCCACGCCAACGACTAAAAATGGCAAACAGGGAAAAGCATGGCCTAAAGCAGAATGGAAAGACATCTGATATGACATCTCAGTCAATGATGGACACTGGCTGAAGATACGACTCAAGCTTTGGAAACTTGTAACTCCCGGTCCGTAGAGCAAACCAGGAGTTGGGGGGCTCGTGTTATATATATAAAAGTGGCCTCGTGAGGATGAATCCCCGAGCACAACAGAGATCAAGTCCCTTGCTTCGACGAGAAGCCTTCAGTAGGCTTCGCTTCGCTCATCAGAAAGCAACAACAATGAAGTACTCCTAACATTAGCCTTGCCTCGCTCGTCACAATACAACGACCCTGCGAGGGTATTCGGGTACATTACGAGGAACAGCCTCCCCTGCAAGGGATGGCCCAGGGAAGAAATTATGAGATCGGATCGTCGACTAACCAATCACTCCAAGCCGGCTTCCTCGCTATAGCGGCAATAAGCTCGCTAGAGCAAAACCCGCGATGTCCACAAACCAGGAATCCCCTGCTCATGATGTCAAGCAGCAGACACAAGTCTACTGCCAACCTAGGGAGACCATTCAGTAGCCTTCTTTTTCTAGTAGCCTGATTATAGCCCCTTTTGCTGTCTTTTCTCATTTATAGTTTGATGCAACACCACTGTAGCTGGTAATTAATGCATGTAACTCCTCCTTCCTCTATAAATAGGATTACAATGTTAGAAGAGGGGGGATCAAGTTCTATAAGCAGAAACTCTGCAAATTACTTTACATTAATAAAAATCTCCATCGTGGAAGTAGGGTCCGACGCCCCCTGAATTTAGCTGAATCACGTTAAACGTGTTGTTTCTTTTTTCCTTCTTCATCTCAGACCTTTCTCTTCTGCACTTCGGAGGCAACATTAGGTCCCAGAACTCCTCCCCGTTGGCTGAAGTTCGAGTCCTCCATAAGAACCGAATTTCATCGTCAACATTACCTTTGGTGAAAGTTGCTCCAAACTAAATAACTTGATTATAATGTATAGATCAAATCTCCAATGTTAAACAAATAAATACAAATACTATTATCTATATACTCATCACCCTTCACTATAAAATTACATGGTATATTAATTCATTGGAAGAAAGAGAGAATCAAAAAACAAAGTATTGAACTATTTCTTAAGTTCTTCCCATTTTTATTTGTTATTCGACATAACTCCTTGTTCGACCAAAAACAAATAAAATTGCTCTAATTAAAAACTAACAGAGGGTAAATGTCTTAGTGAAATTGTCCAATAAAAAGTTATAGTTTATCTCGTTTGAAGTTACTAGAAATTTGCAACTAAACCTTAGCTCGATTGATGAATTAATTAGCCAATGATGTTAACGTAATAAATGTTTGATAAGGTGATACACTTTTCAATATAGATTTGGAGGATGGTATTTAACATTTTTCTCGCGTTTGTCTTAATGGCTGCATTCCGATTATTAATAAACACTATTCTCAGTAACATGGGATAGTAAGTTCCAATCAACCCGGAAACGATAAAAATTGCAGTGTGTTCAGCCAAACATGGAAATATTTCTTGCACGGATCTTGTGAGTTGAGTCTTTTTATAATCATTTCCACTTTTTAAATTGTATTTCCATATGTTCATCCAATCAATCTTAAAGACTGCAGTGTAACAACCAGAAATTTTCTTCAACTGATTTTCCTGAAAAAATAGTTTTTGTCCTCTATCACAAGCTAAGTCTTGTTCTTTTATGTTCTAATAGAATTGGAATGCTTAATCATTAATCTTTCCAGTAAAATTTAATTTACAATCATTTTTGTTGCTGCATAAACTTTGAATAATTCAATGACGCAACACATTAATTATAACCTATACTTTCTGTTTCGATGACAACTACAACTTTCCTGATTTCTATTATTATAATTAAACATATACGACAATTAGATTAATGTATTTACAAATTTGTTTTATTATAATTGTAAGTCAATGATTTAGAAATGGGGAGGCAGAAAATAAGAATCTCTGTAAAGGATAAGCAAAAACAACGACTAAATCTTAATTAGTGATAAAATTATTTTTGGTTTCTAATTAGTAATAGAATTCAAGCACAAAATCCATTGTCTCCTATGTTACAGTAAGGGGTACAATGTGATACACCTCCATGGTGAATAACGTGATTATAATTTAAACATGCTTGCAATTTCCCTTAAAAGTACAATTTTTTGGGGGTAAAGGAGAGAATCATGCTAAGATAGGCCTAAAAGAGGGATATAGCATCTTTCATTTGTGATGAAGTCCAACTAAGTACACAGGCCCATTCAAGTGGATCCACATTAGTTTCTATCCTAAAAAGCTGAACCTCCATTGATCTCATCTACATAGTCTTCCATTATGACAAAAAACTAAAGCTAAAAAAAAAATAAAATGAAAAGGCTTCTGTTAAAACTTATAATTGAAGGAGTTCCGTGTCAAAGCCATCGAGGCATTGGCTGGGGAATGTTTTCTCACTTCTATCATATGGAAACTAACTGACTTAACTGAAGGTTTTAACAGAAAAAAAAAAAAAAAACACACTGGCGTGCTCCTCTACTTCCTTCACAATCTCAAAGAGTTAATGACCTAACATAAATTTTAATTTTAAGCACAAAAGTACATACACACGCAAATGTCACTTTTAGCAACCTTTTTTTGTAATACTAACTTCTTAACTACTAGACGATGTCATTTCCATTACCAATTCAATGAACATAACTACATCTGAAAAAAGTCTGCACTTATTTTCTCTGATTTCATTTTTAGTGCACTCTTTACTGTATTTCACATTCAAGTGCTGTTACTATCTGAAAATAAATGCACTTAAGTGAATCCAAAAGAGAAAAAAACAAGAATTTCAACATTACATAACTTTTTATGTTACTTATACAATAAGAAAGTTCTTATTTCCAAGTAAAGGGGCAAAGAAATATATAAACATAAATTTTATAATCATGTGAATCTCATGTAAATAACATCTTCTTTTATATATATATATATATATATATTCTTAAAATAAAATGAAAAATCTCTCCATATGACGAAGAAGATAGAATTATTGGTGAAAAATCGGAAAAAAAAAACGCACACACACACACACTCAGCATTGGCTTATGGGTCACAGTGAGTAACATGAGTCATCATTAAACATAGTAATAACATTGGAAGGAAGAGATTGAGTCCTGTGCTAGCTTTTCCTTGGCTACTTTGGTCACAAGCTAAGCTAACTTTGGCTTTGGCTAACTTCCTGCCTGCCTACAACTGCACTCTTCTCTCATATCTAAGCTTAGCTACATACTAAAAGTGGATTCCCATACGTAATTCAATCAGGCGCCACCTTAGTTACTTCACATATAAGGCTTATATACATATATATATATATATATGTATCCTTGTTATAGTTTGGACCTCCTTATATCCCTTTTAATATGTTAGTCATGGAATGAAACAAGGTTGTTATATATGAAATTTGGTTCACCCTAGATGGACCTGCAAGCAGCCTGAGAGCGGCAAGGAATCAACTTGCAGAACACTCTTGCTGCCCTATCATCAAATCACGTTGCAAAGTGACCTCTTCAGCTCAAGCTCGTGCATGATAGAACGAGCTTGACCTTGACTTCCCGAAGACGGGCATGTTTCTAGACTAAACGACCTGGCTAACGAAGTATGACTAGCGACCTAGGAGCTTGCTAGACCGAAGATCCGTCCACACCTTGCCCAGTAGACACACCAGGCCCACTTACTAAAGACAATCTACAGTAGCCGAATAACAGGATTTTATCTATCTATCCTATCTTGTATAATAAATGTTGATGTAATAGATTTACTACATATGAAATTACCATTGTAACCTCCTCTGCTCTATAAATATGAGGAAGGAGCCCTCTACACGGGGATATCTTTCATGTAGGCAGAAACTCTGCCAAAATAGAGAGAGAGCTAGAATATGTTGAAACTACACTGTATACTGAGATCTTTGTAGAAATACTCTCACAATAATATACTACCATGGACGTAGGGTTCAAATATACCCAGATTTGGCTGAACCACATTAAAAATCTGATGTCTCTTTACCGCTTTTCCCTTTGTCTCTGTGTATTTTGCTGATTTGTTGTGTCTGAACCAGTTGACGGTTAGAGATTCTGAAAGAATCCCCCCGTTGGCCAGAGTTTGGCTCAATACCTGTTGGCATCAGAATTTGATTCATGCGGGGAGTTCCAGATTTCGGCCAATGGGGGATGAGTTCTAGGATCCTATACTGCTTCCAAAGCACAAAGAGGCAATAGGAAAGGGAGAAGCGTGTCAAAGGGTTTTTAACTTGGTTCAGCTAAATTCGGGTGGGACTAGACCCTACATCCACAGCAAAGATTTTATTAATATCTTAAAAGATTATACATACAAGTTTCTGGCCTCTCCTCTTCCTTCTAATAAAGCTTTCTTATTTAAAGAAGGGGAGAATGAGACAAAATGATTACAAACTACGATTGTGTTACATCAAGATATAAATGGAAAAGATAGTAAAAGACTATAATTCGGCTGTTGAAGGATGTAGGCTATAGGGTGGGCCCCTCTAGTCGGCTGTGGACTTGTATCTGTAGGCGTCTTCCGCTCGATGTGGTCATACCATACGAAATGTTTGTCATCTCGAGCTAGGGTTCCTAGCTTGGGATCTCTATAGCGAGCTCAGTATTGTTGTAGCAGGGTGGCGAGCTCCAGTAGGATGATTGACTACCCAACAAGCTGATCTTGTGACGACCTTGCTATGCCACTTTTAGCGATGAGTGAGGTGGTGCTTGGGGAGCGGTCTTGGTGACATGGGTAACTTAGCTTTTGATGGGCCCTCGTAGGCTCGAATTGACTTATTGTTGGAAGTCGATTTTTCCATATAACAATACCAAAATCCAACATCAACATTTTTGGCACCGTCTGTTGGGATCTCACTTGTTCTGGTTCATTTCCTGCTGTAATGGCCAAGGAAAGAGCCACTAGAGCTTCGAATGCACAAGCCCATCCTCCAGATGGTCATGTCTCGACAACGGATTCATCCACTACTCTTATTACTAGAGCAACCATTGGTGTCCCTCCAGCCAACCCTATATAACCAGTTCTTGCTACCAATGGTACCGATAGAGTGTAAACTTGGCTCCAATGTCAGGAAAAGCTTGAACACATGATGGGAGAGCTGGCTAAAATAGTCACAATGTTAGTGCAAGCACAAGCTCAGAACGTGCAAGGGCAGGCTAAAACCATCACACCCAAAGTTGAACGTTCTGGTGAAGCTGACCAAGAGCAAACTTCAAGTCACCATCCACATGGTCGAAAAAGTGAACCAAGCCACCAAGCCTCTAACCGACAATTGGGGGGCTTGGACGTTTTGGTGGGAGATCTCCTTCAAAGAGTCAGACACTTGGAGGAGCACTCCCAAGCTCCAAATGACCAAGGTCACTTTGGGGAGCGAACCCTATTCTCTAGAGAAATTGTGCAGGAACCCCTCCCATGTAAGCTCAAAGTCATAGCCATTCCACTATATGATAGAGACAGCGACCCACATAACTATCTAGACCTGTCGAACATCCAGATGGACCTTCAAACTTGTAATTCCTTAGTCAAGTGTAATGTTTTTCCCACTACTTTGGGTGAAGTCCCTCAAATGTGGTTTAGGAGCCTTCTAGCTCGCAGTATTAATAATTAGGAGGAGTGTCAGGAAAAGTTCATTGACCAGTACCAAGTGCTGAAGAAGCAACTCGTGCCCCCATATCATCTCGCTACAGTCTTCCAGAGTAAGCATGAAACACTAAAAGACTATATCACTCGCTTCAGACATGAGGTCAACAATGTCGAGAAGATGAGGCCATCCTAACTGCTATCTCAGTGGGACTTCACAAACATAGGAAGCTATTCAAGAGTCTGTACAAGTCCCCAGTTAGCAACCTGGGTGCATTTTATGAGCGAGCTGTGAAGCAGATTAGATGGGATGAAATTTTCAATCTGTAGAAGCCCGAGCCAAGCAGCTCAACCCAAAAATAAGAAGAAGAGTAACTGTGGAAACAAAAGTGATAGCCTCAATCATCAGCTTACTAAGAAGAGCAAGGATGAATGACCCCTGTTCTCAGGTCATCACAGCACCTATAGCATCTTGTCGGATGCCCAGGACAAGATCTTTGCAAAGAAAAAGGATAAAGAGGATTTCAGAAAGCCTCCACCCTTGAAGACTCCTAGTAAGTCCAGACCCAAACGAGGGAAATTCTGTGCATACCACAACAAGTTCAGGCATGTTACCTCAAAATGCTGGGCGTTGAGAGACACTATCGAAGATCTCATTAAAAGAGGTCACCTGCAAGACTATGTTGTGCAACCTTCCAGACAGTGGATTGGACCATCTCAACAGGACCCCGAGCAAGAGCAGTCTCATACTATTAGGACTATCTTTTAAACTTCTATAATTTTTTGTAAATTATGTAAACATTTTGAATACTCCATTGATTTTAAATTTTCTTCGAACAGGTGATTCGCTTAACTGGCACCCTTTTATTTAGGCACAAGATCGCCCTGACCACAAGATCAGTCCCACAACATTGGTCACCCCTTTTTATTTGGGCACAAGCCCTTTTTTTTGGGCACAAGATTGCCCTAACCACAAGATCAGTCACCTTTTATTTGGGCACAAGATCGGCTAACTTTAATTTTGTAGCTCTCATGCGAACTTGTTTATTTGGCCATGAGAATTGCCCAAGCATGAGATCCCTCACTTTTTAATTTTGCAGCTCTCATATGAACTCTATTATCTCATAGTTTTCATGCAAACTTGTCTATTTGGCCATGAGATCGGCTCGAGCATAAGATCGCTTACTCTTTAATTTCATAGCTCTCATGCAAACTCTATTATCTTGCATCTTTCATGCAAACTTTTCTATTTGGCCATGAGATCAACCCGAGCATGAGATCACTCACTTGTTAATTTTGTAGCTCTCATACGAACCTTGCTATCTCACAGCTCTCATGCGAATTTATTTATTTGGCCACGAGATCGGCCCGAGCACGGAATCGCTTGCTCTTTAATTTCACAGCTCTCATGCGAACTTGTCTATTATTTCACAGTTCTCATACTAACTTATCTACCTATTTGGCCATAGGATCAGCTCGAGCAGGAGATCACTTTAACTCATAGCTTACTTGCAACCAAGTGCTCGCAGCTCTCACATTACTTTCTGAGTCTATACAGATCACACAAATTGTTCAAATAATGCTCATATGGGAAATAAGGGCAACAAGAAGAAATTGTAAAGGGGAACTTTATTCATTAAAAGACCTCAATGAGGGAGAACTACATCAGAAAGCTCTGGGTATAAGCTAAATCAGAATACAAAGGGAAAAACCTATGACTAAGAAGAGGAGTTAGCTGCAAAGGGCCTTACCCTAGCTAATTAGAGCCCATGAGCCACCAAGGACTTCAACTTTCTTCTTCCAATGCACCTTTGGTGGCGGCACCACAGTTCTTTATTTTCTCTGGCCTCTAGCCTCTGTTCTGTTTCATGAAAGAAGCAAATCAAAAAGCGCTAGGAACTTGGCTAGTCGAATAATTGCCTCACGGCAGAGCTAAGAGGACATAGTCTGAGGTCCATATTAGATCCCTCCATATTATCAGAGAAGCCAAATCTTCCAAACTTACTATGCAACAGGCCATACACGCCCCGGTGAAGGGCCAGAGTGCCGAAAATAATGACGGTTCATCTGGAATCTTCATGTTTTGCTCAAGGCAGGGGTGAAGGGACCCTCTCTCCTTTATATAGAATCAAGCCTGACTCCATCGAAGGATCCAGATATATCCCCCTAACTGTCATCATTTATTACCTCACAAAAGGCTTAGGTTGACTCACCACCAATCATCTGACACGTGCCATGAGGAGCATGGCCTAGAGCAGATGAAACGATAGTCTCGGAAGATGACTTTGACTAAATAGAAACTGATGAGTCTCAACTTCCAACCCACAAAGTGAGCCGAGAGTTAGGAGGCTTATGTTATATATGAAATTTGGTTCACCCCAGATGGACTTGCGAGCAACCCAAGACTGGCAAGGAATCAACTTGCAAAATGCTTATGCCGCCCTACCATCAAATCACATCATGAAGCGACCTCTTCAACTCAAGCTCGTGCATGACAGAATGAGCTCGACCTCGACTTCCTTGAGGATGGGCATGTTTGTAGACTAAACGACTTAGCTAATGAAGTACAACTAGTGACCTGGGAGCTCGCTAGATCGAAGACCTGTCCACACCTTGCCCAATAGACATGTTGGGCCCACTTACTGAAGACAATCTGTAGTAGCTGAATAATAAGATTTTGTCTGTCTATCCTATCTTGTATAATAAATGTTGATGTAATAGATTTACTGCATATGAAATTACTTTTATAACCTCCTCTGCTTTATAAATATGAGGAAGGAGCCCTCTACATGGGGATATCTTTCATGTAGGCAGAAACTCTGGCAAAATAGAGAGAGAGCTAGACTATGTCAAAACTATGAGAGGAAGAAACACTATATGCTGAGATCTTTGTAGAAATACTCTCACAATAATACACTATCGTGGACATAGGGTCCGGATATACTCGGATTTGGTCAAATCACGTTAAAAATCTGATGTCTCTTTGCCACTTTTCCCTTCATCTCTGTGTATTTTCCTGATTTGTTGTGTCTGAACCAGTTGACGGCTAGAGATCCTGAAAGAATGGCCCCGTTGTCCAGAGTTTGGCTCAATACCAAAATCTAATGTCAACAAAGGTAAATATAAATTTAAGAAAATTACCCGGATTCTAAATTGTAAGTATGGTTTCATTAATAAAATTATAAAATTATAAATAAATAAATAACAAATTAATATTGAATAAAATTATAAAAAATTATTATTACAATAAATAATACAATAATGTACACAATATTAATTATTGTTAATACCATAAACGTTTTAATGAAATAGATATACCTTGTAATGTGTGAAAAGGACAAGAGATTTGTGGGTTGAGTATCTAATAGAGGGACCTCACAATTAAGTCATAAGCACAAGTCATGTCCAACTAATGAATGCAACCAACAATCAGCTGCTAATAATTGTCGACAGCCATAGTATTTTTATACTGCCTTCATACATATCAAATATGTGGGGACCCTTATCTTTGTTGGAGTTTTACATTTCTATGAAACTTAAGG
>JANHAO010010339.1:0-17746 GCA_026873985.1 Saraca asoca
ATTTTTGTATATAGTTATTTTCATATTTTTTTCAAAAATAAGAAGAATACCTATTTTCATTAATGACAAAGTTATAAATAATATTGATTACATTTTTTTCATCTTCAAAAATAAAGAAAACACTTGTTTTTAAAATTTACATCCAAACAAGTTTTTTATTTTTTAGTTATAAAAAAATAGTTTTTAGAAATTATTTTTAAAAAACTATTTTCAAAAACAATAAAACAAAAACACCTGAAAATACTTCCAAATAGGCCCTAAGATTCCTCAAATTTTGCCTTGTTGGTATTATCAGAGTGAGAGATTTCATTTTCTTGTAAAATGAGGTCACCTAAAGTAAAACCCCTCATTTATGAGTGTGTAAAGCATCAAGTGCTACGAGGATGACCATTGAGACTTTGTTGTCAATGGGTTCTGACAATGATGCCAAAGTTCTCATAGGTCTTGATTACTATGCATGTTCTTTGTTGGATTCTATCATTGTTTTATTGAATTTTGTGTTTTCCTTTTTGCAGAAGCCTACTTCCATGACATAAGTTCCCTTCACCCAATAAAAATTCCTTAAGACTAGCTTGGTTTGTTAGGGCAATTTGTAGTACACATTTCCACTAATGAGAGGGCTTGTGAAGAGCATGAAAGGTAAGAAAGGGGACGGCAGAAGCATGAGAAGGCTGAACAAGCTGGTGAAAGTGAGCGGTGGCCAAAAGATCATTCTAATGACATAAAAAAACCCAATTGAAAAAAGAAAGACCATAACTAAAATAGTGATGATAACTCGTATCACTCAAAGAAAAGGGTGGACTGAAGGGTTTAAGGGCCCATTGTTCACCCAAATGGTTCCTCAACTCCTTCTTTTAGTCCTCGTACACATTTTACATAGACCTAGCTTGTGGTTTTTGGGGTAGCAGGGCCTATAGATTATGTGCTGAAGAATACATATGCAACCTTAAATGAGGTGAAAAGGGTCATAGATTTGGCTTTGGTTAAACTCTTCCAACTCCATGTTAAGATGTAGAAAATAGATCTTGTGATTGAGTCATGGCAAGTGATGCTATGGGTGAAAGATGAGGCTATTGCAAACGTTATGGAAGAGAGGGATGCTACCATTCAAAATTTGTCATCTCAGTGCAAGGAGTTAGAAGAGGTAAGGGATAAGATTTATTTGCTAAGGGCCCATTTGTAGAATTTGTTAAAAGTGCTCATAAATGTTAACAGTGATAGGATTGCCGTAAAAGGGAAACCGGTAGTGATTGAGGAGAAAATGAATTTGGATACCTTAGAACTTAACACTTTGAGGTGTCGGGCCATGCTTTAGAGGATGATGAGCTAAGGAACAATTATGGCTCTTGGAATAACATCATTTACCATATTAAGAGGGGTAACCCTGACATTCAACTGGATCATTTTGAAGGTGCTGATAAGTCAAACCTTTTTCCATACCCTATTATTATAGTGGATGGTTTGACCTTGAAAATAGCCAAGATACTGTGAAGAGAAGTGGGTTTTGGTGATGACGAGGTTGTAAGCTCGAACACAGAAGTCTTTGTTTATGAATTGATTAAGCCAAATGTTGAGGTTGCGAGTGATACTCCTATTCTGGGTCATAGTGAAGATGAATAAAGGATCCAACTATATATTGAATTTAAGATTTGTTAACTTTATATTGCTTTGTGGGTGTCCTGCCCAGATATTTGGCTTACTTATAGGTGTTGAACCTATACTTTTGGTGATTTTATTATGTTTGGTTATTTGGTAGTTTTATATTTTGCTTTCGTTTACTTTGGCATACTTGCGTGTGACGTATTGCTTTTGTCTACTAGCTCCAAGGGCTTATGGTTATGACTACTTACTTTTTATCTTGTGAAGTGCTAACTTCTAAAGCCTTTCATTACTTGTTGGGCAGGATAGTATGGTTTGTGATTAAGTGTTTCTATGTCGATAAGTCAACTATAAGTGAAGTGTCGCTCATCGTTTGGATCAATGGTGACCTTATAAAATTGTTCTTCTAAGCTAAAAAGCAAGGCACCATAAGTGCAAAGCGACCATGTGGTATTATTTTACCAAGTTGAAGAGCAAAACATTATAGGCATAGGGCGACCTCGTAGAATTGTTTTATCAAATTAAAGAGTAAGGCACCATAGGCGTGTTATTATAGATGCTCTGGAAACATTTAGTTGTAATGACTTAGAAACCATATATCTTAGCATATTTGATAAACATGATATTTTGGCTTCTTTATCAATTTAGTTTTAATACATATATATATGTGTGTGTTTTTATATATGTATAGTATATTAGATAAAGTCCTTAAAATATAATTGTGTATAAATGAATTACAATTGGGATTGTAGTTATGAGATAATTTATACATATAATTATATTTTGAAGTATCTCTAATTGTTGAATTATTGAAAAGACAATATATCAATTATTCATGAGTAATTTAGCATATGTCATGTCACATTTTTCTATAAAAATGCAGTGATATCATATACTGTATATATATTGATATTTAGACAAGATATATAAGTATATGTCATGGAATATATAACTGGATTAACCTATTATAAAAAATCATACGGAATTTTACCTTATGTTAATAGATTTCTCATATGAAAGATGGTGTAAGTGATCCTTAGATATGAGGTCAACACAATATCTTATGTATAAAGTTATGTACTTTGATATTATTCTAGACTTGCACTCTTAAAGAGTAGGTACAAATAATAGTTGAGTACACTACGAAATATATGAAGGTAATGATTAATCAAAAGAGAATTTATCCTCCTTGGTAACAAGGAAAGATATTTAAAAAATGTTTTGACACTTGTGATATATTCAAAATCATAGACCTATGCATTGATACACACATAAAACAAGTTTTATGAGTAATCAATTATGAGATAGCACATAATCAGACATGCACCTATAATTGGATGTTCAAATTAGGGTTGACACCTGAATTATATCCTAAGTCTACTTCAAATATCAAGAGATCAAGAAATTGAATTACATGTTAACACCTTATTACAAAAAGTTGAATTTCCAAATATCTATTCCTGGCATTTGGATGCTTTGTAAGATGTCAATCATGATCTATGAATTTATTTGAACAATTTAGGGATATTGTGTTAAAATTAAAAGGAGTTTTGATATACTTAAACTTGTAAAAGTTTGAAAATAAATTCATTGCCAACAATCATGGAAACCTAATAGATCACATGCAACAAAATCTTTTTTATGCAAAGTGAAAGAAAAAGTTAGAATGAAAAATGTTTTGAATTCATGTGTTGAATTAGTGAACATATTGGAAATTTCAAATGATTAATCAAGTGTTCTAATATGTTCAAAATTGTTAATTAATCAATAATTTAATAATTCTAATAGAGATTACAATTATTAACTAGTAGCAAATTTCTAATGTTGATATTTGAATATTGCAAGGACATTTATATTAACTTTGGAAGAGATCATAAGTGGAAGAATTGTTCTTCACTTAACAAGCTATCTTAATTAATGAATTAAAATAATTTAAGAATTATTGCATAAGAAAGTTTATGAGTTTAGGCTTATAGTTTGAGCTTATTGGACACAAAATAATGACATATAAAAAATAATAAGTTTTGACTCATTATGACCCAAGCAAGGAGTATGGACTCCTTGGGCCAAGAAGGCAACACATAAGCCTAGTGTTAACCTTAGTCGTGTTGCCCAACCACTTGGAGAAGTAGATGATATAAGGAAATAAAAACCTAGCTTGGGCATCACTCATGCTTACTCCTACTCTTGCTTGTACTCCAATCTATTCTATTTAAAGAAAAGATAAACTAACCTTTCAGCACACAGTACTCCAATCCTAGAGGATGTGATGTGTACCTAAACCTCTTTTAATGTGATTTCTCTTCTCTTCTCTTCTCTTCTTTGCATTCCAATACCAACCCTAACTAAGTGAATTTGTGATTCTTTGGAAAGCTAGTATCTCTTAAGCTAAGAAGTTAGTTTTCCTATTCTACTTATTGCATAAGCAGTAGTGGAGGCTTTGAATCAAATTGATTCATGTAGATCACCATTAGTATTAGAGATCAAATCTGAAAGAGTTATCTTAAAACCTTGATCACAAGGCTTGTTGGAGTATTCATGAAATTACTTGGAGATCAAATTCAAATTAAATGATCGAGGATTCTGAAAATAACTCTCGAAAAAGTATAATTCAAATCATTACGTTTAGGTTTATTTGAATTATACAACACTTTATGAATTAATTTGCAAACAATATGATCTAGGCTTAGGAAAAAAATTTAAAAATTTTATTGCATATACTTGATACTTTTGATATATTTTTCCTAATAGCGGTATCAGAGTTCATGTTATTTTTTTTTTCAATTCATGATCAAAGATTTGATTATTATGGTGATAATTGTTATTATATGCATATTGTAATTTGGTTCCAATGATAAAAAAAAATTCATTCAAAGTGAAAAAAACTTTCTTCTGAAAAATTTTCAAAACCAATATGGATTAGATATGCAATTTGGATGAAAAATACATTGGACAGGGAATGGGCTACTAGTCAAATAGGTTTCTAGCTGAACAAGCTATTGGCCAAATAACCAGCTGGCCAAAACCTAGTTGTTGGTCATGGCCAGATACATTTCCAACCACCACATGTGGTGATATTGATTACCTTGATTGATTGTGATGACGATCAATCAATTCCCTACCTTAATTGTACAAATACAATTTAGGAAATTAATTGTAATCATAACCAATTTAGAGAAAAAACTTTCCTAAATTGTGTTTTTGTAATTATAGAAACTTTCTTTAACTCTAGATTTAATTTAAATATGAATACAAATTGATTAGAAATAATTTTGGAAACTTTTATTTTATTTATTTACTTGATTTCAAAGTTTTGGAAAGTATGATGGATTTGATTAATTGATTGATTTTGAAATTAATCAAGATTAATTTTCAAAATAGATTGATTGTTATGTTTTGATGATGGAATCAAATTAATCAACGTACTTAAATTAAAAGTTAATGAAATAACTTGAGACATGATTTACCATAATTTGAATCAAATAGTTAATGTTTAATGCTTTCTTGTTTTATATATGTATCATATTTACATGAATGCATACAAAGATGATTATGGACTAAAGGCATTTATGAATGTATGTTCTATTATTGGTTATTTTATTAAATAAGACCTATGTGTCCTGCCTTTCTTCCAACTTCTAAATGTAAAATTCTTTTCTCATCATCCCTTGAATGTAACGTAAGATTTCTTCTATATGATATAATTAGTTATATGGGATAGAACTAGGAATTTTATTTTATTTTGAAAGCTATTGAAGAAGGCATTCGAAGTGTGATGGTGTGTGACTTGCAGAAATAAGTAACATATTTCATAAAGTTTTTCCCTTTTATGACTTAAGGGAAATAATTTTAAATTGGTCTATAGCCATCTTGTATATGTTATACATTCATGTGATTTATATTGTGATATGATTATAATGTATGTATGACATAGCCTAATTAATGTATGTGTGATATAGACTAGTAAATATATGTGTAGCATACACATTACCTTTAAATAGTTAAGCCCTAAACTAATAAAAAGATCCCTTATTAATTTAAATTATATGTTAAAAACATGATCAATAGGCACCCATCAAAATAATGATAACCAAAAATCGATTTTGTGATAACTTATTTAGGGATGCATAACGGGCCAGAGGCCCGCGGGCCTGGCGGGCTAGCCCGCATTTTTTTACGGGCTGGACCAACAGAAAGATGGCCCATTTGGCCCGTTTAGGCTTGCATTTATGTGGGCTTAGCCCGCGCGGAACGGGCCGGCCCGTTTAAAAATATAAAAAAATATTTAAATAAATAAATTAATTAAAATACGGATTTAAATGCGGGCCTATGCGGGCAAGTTCATTTTGCCAAAAAATTCAAAAAAATAAGTCAAAATGCGGGCTTAGCCCATTGTGTCAAAAAATAAAAAAAATAAGAAAATGCAGGCTAGTCCGCGGGTCGGCTTGTGGGCCATGCGGTGCGGTGCGGACCACTATTTTTTTGGTCCGTTTAAATGTGGGCCTAAACGGGCTTAGGCCCGCATCCGCACGAGCCCGGCCCGTTTAACACCCCTAAACTTATTGGCCTTTGTCAAGGTTACACTACATCAATCATGTTACTGTTATTAAAACATAAATGATGTTCTTGTTTAATAGTTTCAACTTAGTAAACATGTATAATTTGGATGGCCCTTATCATGAATATACATTGTTTAGGTTTGATTAGGTTTCACTTTGAATATTATAAAAAAAGGTTATTAATAATGATTGATGTGATGGATAGTAAATGACAAAGAGTTGTTAACCTAATAATTAGGAATTACATTGAGATGTAATTGACAAGTTAAGTTGCCTACCTAGTCTAGTTTATTTGGTTTCCTTGGTCTCCGTCAAGATCAAATAAATTAAACTAGGATCCTAACCCATTAAGATTATCATCTAATGTGATAATCCGATTCTAAGATAGAAGGTTATTAGAATTGAAGAAAATAGTGAGAGTTCATTTTATTAAAGTCCATATAAAAATGAACATCATGCTTAAATATTAATCCACTCTATTCTTATTGAAGGTTGTTAAAATGACAAGTAACATCTCTTTAAAAAACATACTGATTGATAATAAGCTAACTAACCCAAACATCTCTTTAAAATGACAAAAAAATGACAAGTTTATTTGGTTACAAAACTTGAAGATTATCCTCAAATAGGAAAGGATAGCCTACGCCCTTGAAAAAGACCCTTTTGTACCTCTGTTTGAAGGTTTGTGTGAGAATGTCATGTGAGAATGCAAGTTTTAACTTTGATGATTACAAAAAAAAATCATGAAGATATTGAATAAGCAACATGTATGATGCTAACTTCGATGTCTCCTAAACTATAGAAGTAGCATGAAAATATAACTCCTTTTAAGATGGTTCTGCATTGGTTAGAGTTATACAAAGGACATGCTCATATTAAGAGATATGAAGTATCTCGTAAACTGGTCAACTATAAGATGCTTAAGAGATCATCTATTGTAACTCATGTGTTAAAGATAATCAGGCTGATAAAGAGATTAGCCTAACTCGACCATATGATTAACAATGATCATACAATGAACATTATACTGCATTCCCTTCCTAAGTCATATGGGTAGTTTGTCATAAATTTCTTCATGAATAAGATAGAGATATCTCTTAGAGAGTTACTCAATATGCTTAAGACTACTAAAATGACTTTCAAGAAAGAATAACTTGCACTAATAGTTAGTACCTCTTCTAAGCCCAAGAAAGGAAATGAGAAGAAACCTAAGAAGTAATCTAAGGCTAAGACTGAGAAATTCGAAGGAGGTGTACAAAAGAAGGGAAAAGAGAAGGCTCCCAAAGGCATCTACTATCATTACAAAGTAGAAGGCCATTGAAGGTAAAATTGTAAAGCTTATCACAAGACCATGAAACAAAAGAAGCTTAAGGAAACTTCTACTTCAAGTAAGAATATCCTTGTGATAGAAATAAATTTGTCTTACTATTCTTCTAATTCTTGGGCATTAGATACCTATTGTGCCTCACACATTTGTAATAATATGCATAAACTAAGAAACAATAGAAAACTGTACAAAGGAGACGTGGACTTGGGTGTTAGGAATAGAGCAAAAGTTGCTATTGTATGTGTAGGAATCTACTTTTTAGAATTGCCTAAGGGCTTAGTTGTAGAATTAAATAATTGTTATTATGCTCCTACAACTTTTAAAAATATTAATTGTATTTCTTGTTTAGACCAAAAAGGATTTGCTTTTACCTTTAAGAATATGAATTGTTCATTTTTACATGGTAGCATGTTTTATGGTATTGGCAAACTTGTTAATAGATTGTATATTCTAGAATTAAGACAAGAGGTTTTAACTATTGCAAATAAGAAACTAAAGTTTAATAAATCCATCAATCCATCCATAATACCTCGAATCTTTTATAATTAATTTTGATAACAAAATAGGGAAAATAAAATTTTTTTTGAAAGGTTTGAAATTTTAAATCTAAAGTTACCAGAGACCTAGATATAGTAGAAATAGATTATATAAGATTTTAGGAATATTATGGAAATCAAATTATTGTTATAAATGTTCAAAGAACAAAAATTCATTTTTTTGAAAATAAATTTCCATAAAACTTTGAAATGTCAAGACTAGGGTTATGAATATCAAATAAGTATGAAATTAGAGTTGTTATGAAGGTATTTAATTTAACTAATATATATTAAAATTTTGTGATCATTGGTAATTGATATGTATGTTAAATTTGAGTTCAAAATAAAAGAAATAGAAAAATTACTAGAAAGGAAAAATGGTCAACTTGTAGTTATTAGGAAGCTGATCAATTTTTCCCATTTTACCCTCCTATTAGTTGGCTTGCCTTTCCCTTTTTCTTGGCTTCAGCCAAAAGAAGTCATGTAGACTTCATGTTCCTCTTCCTCAAGCTATCACTCTTTCTCTCTACTTTCACTCTCTCTTTATAAGTAAGTTTACTAACTTTTCTTATCATTTTCTCAAATTTTTGTTGTTGAATCTTCTTTTCTTTTTCTTTGTTTTCATATCAAAATCAAGTTGATTCATTGAGTATAACTCAAGTTATGAATTTTTGAAGTTTTTAATCACTATTCACTTTAAGAACCCATGCAAAATTTTTTGAAGCTTTTGAGCTCAAATCTTGTACATCTAGCTCATTTCTTTCTTAAAAAACCATAATCTAATGATACATACTTGTTTGTTGAAAGAAAATTATGAAATAGCTAATAAACTAATTTGTTTTTTTTTTGTTTATGAATGGTATTGAATATATTTGGTTGGATCAGTTATGTTCTGGTGTTACCAACCAATATGTGAGTAAATTTAACCTTTCTTGTGAATTATAGTATACTTATTGCTTGTAATCTCTTGATTGATGGTGCAAGTTATGGAAAAATAGGTTCTATGATTGTGAGGCATAATTGTGATTGAATCAATTGATTAATAAACTTATTAGTTTGTGATTAAGGAAGATAAGTTTTGAGTATGCTTGTGCTAATAAAATATGTTGTGATAAGACCCTATAGTGTGGGATTGAATTAAAAATTATCTTCCCTTATTTTTCTACTATTGTCTAAAATTTTTGCTCATGTGATTTAAATTGTAATTTTTAAACTAAACCTATGATCATACTCATAAAAACCTAGAATTTTGGTCTTATGATTCGAATCAAAATTCTAGTTGTTTTTCTCATTATTCAAATTGACCCTTTAAAAATTTGCTTCCTCAATTCTGATTGTGATCCTGATCACATATGAAACAGGACTTCCTAAAAGATGTCACATTTTGATGAGTAGATTCATATTTTAAATTGATTTTTTCCAAGTCAAATCAAGCCTTTTAGATTTGAGTTCTGTGATTTTGATCATGATCCTACTCGAGCTGTGCTCTATTAATGATCATGCTCCTGATTTTGAATGTACTTCCAAAACTTTCCAGACTTTTTAACTTAATTCCTTTTCTCTCCAACTTTTAACTTAAATCTTACTCCTTAGTCTAACTAATTGAAAAATGACAATTAAAAAATCCTAAGGAAGTAACTTATAATCCAACATCAAAGATTATAATTAATGTATTCTTATGAGTAACACATTAACCATTACAAATGAATATATTGCAAGTATTCCTATGATAGCAATATTGATAGTTATCATGGTAGTGAGAATGGAAATATGCAACTATAAGGGAATTAGAAATCATGATCTATGAGATTGAATTTGAGATTGAGTATAATGTGTGATTGAATTATTGAACTGATGGTATTGTATATGGATGGAGACTTTCTTTATATGTTATGAGATGAATGGTGATTAATGTTGATAAAGTGTGATTGTTGATTGTGAAATGATTAATGATGATGATATGTTATATGTGGAAACGATATAATGTGAATGACAAATATCATGATACTCTAGAAATGTTTGAATTTCTAATGAGACATAGGATGGCAAATGATGAAAATGAAATATGACAATAGGATGTGATGGGATATTTGAATCCAATTTTGGATTTGTGTGTTCTGATATGATGAGTGGGATAAGATTGAATTGAAAGAATAAGGATGGGATTATGCGAGATAAGGCTATATCGGAGTAACAAGGAGATTATTTACTATTATGAATTACTTGAATTGTTTTTCTACTACATGGTATGTTGAGATGTGATATCATAAGAATGAATATGCATTGTGCAAGATGGTGGCATATGGTCATAAAGCTTTAATTTGGCACATAATGCTCAGCAAATATATACATAATGATTTTCCTCAAAGGTAAGGTTGAATTTAATAATTGCTTGCGAAGAGGAAAGGCTGTTAGTTTATGGTATATATGTATGTCCCAATGATTTTTGTTTACTAAATTCATGAGTTAGGAATGTTTTATCTCACTGAGCCTTAAACTCATTCTTCTATGGATTATTTTTTAGATACTCAAGACAGTTGCAAATTTTACTCCAGACAAGTAAGATGAATAACGACCCAATGGAGATTATCGTTGATACATTTTCCACCACAATAGATAGTCTATTAGAAATGTATGAAATTAAGATTCATTATATAGTAATTTAAACTTGGTCAATTGAAGTCTTACATGAAATAGAGATCATTCCCTGCAACCCCCCAAACACTTTGTTGATGATGACCTTGGGATGGTTTGATCCTTAAGGGATCAATCATCTATACTCTTTTGCAAATCTTTTGAAAAATGTAAATAGTGTAGCCATAGAAACTTCAAGGTCATAGTTAGTTTAACCTATATTGTTGGCTTTTATAAATTATAGGTTAAGCTAACTTTGTTTTGCTTGGTCCCTGAAGGAACAAATAGGGTGTTACAAAAGAATGATTCAAAAAGCTAGTCAATAGTATATATGTAAGTCCTGAAAAGTGTTGAAGAACCATGAACATTGTTTTTAAGGGGATATGAGCCTTAATAGGTGATGTCCTTGTATATTATATAGCCTGTATATATTTATTAGAGTATCTTTTTATTATGATGGTTTCTGTATCCTTCACTCAGTAAATAAACTCGAGTGAAATAGGTTAAAATAAAATTAAATGAGTATGGATGTAACTAAATAATAAGAACAATTCAAAGGCTAGTGTTTATCAATTGGGAAAATTGATATTCATGCTGGTTGTGACCAAGAAATTTAGGTCATGACACTATCCTATCTTTGACATTGTAGATTTGGTCATATTAATGAAACTATAATCACAAAGTAATATAAAGATGGATACTTAGATCTATATGATTGCAAATCATATGGAACTTATAAATCATGTCTTATTAGGAAAATGACTAAGAAACCTTTTAGTAGAAAGTGTGATTATGCTAAAAAAAAGTACTAGGTTTAATACATAATGATGTATATGGTCCAATGACTACTCTAGCAAGATGTGCATATTCTTATTTTATCACCTTTATCAATGACTATTCTAGGTATTAGTATGTGTATTTGATGAAACACAAGTCTAAAGCCTTTGAAAAGTTTAAAGAATCCAAGAGTGAAGTAGAAAAATAAACTAGAAAAATTATCAAGACACTTAGATCCGATTGAGGTGGAGAATACTTAAGCCAGGAATTCATAGATTATTTAAAGAAGTTTGGGATTTTACCATAATGGACTTCACTTGCAACACCACAAATGAATGTTGTTTCAAAAAAAAGATCCTATATTTGCCTGACATGGTATGGTCCATGAATGGTGTTTCAAAAAAGAGATCCTATATTTGCTTGACATGGTATGGTCCATGATAAGCTTTACAATCCTACCAATCTCTTTTTGGGGCTATAGTTTAAAAACTACTACAAACATCCTTAACTAAGTCCCATCAATGTTTATTGATAAGACACCATACAAGTTTTGGCTTGGGAAGAAGCCAAGTCTTTCACATTTGAAGATTTGTGGATATTTTGCTTATATGAAGGTGATCATCATAGATAAATTGGGATTTAAGAGTGATAAATACTTATTTGTGAGATAACTTAAAGAAACAAGAGGTTACTACTTTTACCATCTTGTTGAGCAAAAGGTCTTTGTCTCAATAAATCCTACCTTCTTAGAAAGGAATTTATCCTTAAAAAGGTTATTAGGGGTAAAGCAAAACTCAAAGAGGTTCAAGAACTACAAAATAATATAGATTACATAGTTAAAGATAAGCCTCATTAAGTATCTCAAAGGCTTGAAATAATTACTCAAGTTCAAAGTACAACTATACCCCAGAGATTTAGTAGGGAATGTTGTGAACCTGAAAGATGTGGTTTTCTCTTCATACAAAAGAATGACATAACAATTATTCAAGAGAATGAACTTACCATTTACCAAAAAGTAATATCAAATATTAATTCCTAAAAGCGACAAGAAGCCATGAAATTAAAAATGGATTCAATGCATGAAAACCAAGTGTAAGACTTGGTCACTCCACTTGAAGGGATAAAACCCATTGAGCATAAATGGGTTTTTAAAAGAAAGACAGATGCAGATGGCAAAGTGCAAACCTACAATGCTAGGTTTTTGGCAAAAAGTTATAGGTACGTACAAGCTATTAACTAAGAGGAAACCTTTACACCAATTGTCATGTTAAAATCCACTATGATTTTACTTGTAATAGCTGCATATCATGACTATAAGATTCAGAGAATGGATGTTAAAACAAATTTTCTTAATAGAAACTTGAAAAAGAGGATGCATATATGAAATAACCTGAAGACTTTATCTCTAATATTGAACCCCACAAGGTATGCAAGTTATAAAGGTCCATATATGGACTAAAGTAAGCTTTAGAAAGTTAAAACATCCATTTTGATGAAGCAATTAAACTATTTGACTTTATTAAGAACGTTGATGAACCATATGTATACAAGAAGGTGAATAGGAGTGTATTTGTCTTTCAATTACTATATGTAAAAGACATATTGCTTATAAGAAATGGCATTACTATGTTATAATATGTCAAGTTATAGATGTCCAAAACATTCTCCATAAAGGATTTAGGAGAAGCAAGCTACATTTTGGGCATAAAGATCTACTGGATAGATCTAAGAGGTTGCTTGGCCTTTCCCAATCTACGTACATAGACAAATTGCTAAAAGGTTTAGCATGGATGTGTCTAAGAAAGGATTCTTAACTTTATCTCATGGTATTCACTTGTCTAGGAAACAATGTCCTAAGATAAAAGAGGAATAGAAATACATGAATGAAATTCTTTGTGCATTGGCAATAGGATCAATCATGTATGTCTTACTATATACATAGTTAGATGTCTCTTATGCACTACGTGTCACTAGCAGATATCAGGCTAATTTAGATAAAAGTCACTAGAGTGCAATCAATAACATCCTTAAGTACTTAAGAAGAACATATAGAGGATACCTTGATTTAAGAATTAGATGTTACATAGATGCAAATTTCCAGTCAAATCAGGAAAATTATAAATCACAGTCTGGATTTCTATTCACTCTTAATTGGGGTACAGTATGTTGTAAAAATTTCAAGCAAGATATCATAACAGATTCTATAATTGAAGTCGAATATATTATTGCTTCTGAAGTAGCAAAGGAAGCTATCTGGATAAAAAAAAAAGTTCATCACTAAACTATAGGTAGTTGACATTACTAATTCAATAAAAATCTACAATGATAATAATGGAGCCATAATATAAGCTAAGGAATCAAGGTCTTATCAGAAATCCAAGCATGTTATGAGGCATTACCATTTGATCAAAGAAATTATAAAGTGTAATTAAATAAGAATAAAGTGGATTCCTATAGATGACAATGTAATTGATCCCTTTACTAAGCCTCTATCACAACAGAAGCATGAACGTCATTGAAAAAGAATCAAGATAAGATACAATGGTGATTGGATCTGGGTCAAGTGGGAGATTGTTAATATAGATGCCCCAGAGATAATTAGTTGTAATGGTATAAAAAATATATATCTCAACATACTTGATAAACATGACATTTGGGCTTCTTTATCAATTTAGTTTTAAAATACATATGTTTTGACTTATGTATATTATATTAGATAAATTCTTTGAAATATAATTGTATATAAATTAATTACAATTAGGATTGTAATTATGAGATAATTTTTACATATAATTACATTTCTAAACATCCCTGATTATTGAATTACTAAGAAAACATTATATCAATAATTCATAAGTAAACCAGCATATGTCATGTCACATTAATTTAGAAAAATGCAATGATCTCATACACAATAGCTATGCTACTATTTAGACAAGACTTATAGGTATATGTTATGGAACATTAATTGGATTGACTTGTCATGAGAAACCATATGGAATGTTACCAAGTGTCAGTGAATTTCTTATGTGAAAGGTGGTGTAAGTGATCCTTAGACTTAATATCAATACAATATATTATGTATGGAGTTAAGAACTTTGATATTATTCTACACTTGCATTTTTAAAGAGTAGATACGAATAATAATTATGTACACTATGAATTCATGAAGTTAGTGATTAATCAAGAGAGAATTCATCCTCCTTAGCAACAAGGAAGATATTCAAAAGATATTTTGACACTTGTGCTATTATAAACATCATAGACCTATGTGTTGATGCGTACATATAAAGAGTTCTATGCATGTAAATTGTGAAATAGCTCAAAGTTCAACATATACCTATAATTGGACATTCAAATTAAGGCTGACACTTAAACTATATCCTAAGTCCAATTTTAATATCAAGAGATGAAATGATTGAATTACACGTTAACACCTTATCATGAAAGGTTTTGATTTTCAAAAATTTATTCCTAACATTTGGGTGATCATGATGATTTGTTAGAAATTAATCTTGATCTATGAATTTATTTGAACAATTTAGGAAAATTGTGTTTGAATTAAAAAAAAGTTTTAATTCAATTAAACTTATAAAAATTTGTAAATAAATTTATTGTCAACATGCATGGAAACCTAACGGATCACACATAGTAGAATCTTTTTGATCCAAAGTCAAATGAAAAGTTAGAATACAAAATATTTTGAATTCAAGTGTTGAATTAGTGAATATTTTGAAAATTTGAAATAATTAATTAAATGTTCTAATATGATTGGAAATGTTAATTAAATAATAATTTAATAACTCTAATAGAGATTATAATTATTAAACAGTATCAAATCTCTAATGTTGATATTTGAATGTTGTAAGAACATTTATTTTAACTCTATAGGAGATCATAAGTGGAGGAATGGTTCTTTACTTGAAGGTTGTCTTAATTAATAAATTGAAGTAATTTGAAAATTATTGTATGAAAGAGTTTATAGGTTTGGACTCATAGTGTAAGTTTATTGGATATAAAATGAAGATGCATGAAAGATAATGAGTTTGGATTCATTATAACCCGAGCGAAGAGTATAGATTCCTTGGGTTAAAAGGGCAACATAAGCTTGAAGTGTTAACCCTAGCCATGCTAACTAACCACTTGGAGCAGTTGACGACATAAACACCGAAAACCCTAGCTTGTGCACCACTTATACTAGCTCCCTACTCTTACTTATGCTCTAATCTTTTCTATTTGAAGAAGAGAGATATCAACCTTTTGACACACAATACACCAACCCTAACACATTTATTGTGCACCCAAACCTTTCTCAATGTGATCTTTCTTCTCTTCTCCTCATTACAATCAAACATCAATCCCAACCAATTTGTGATTCTCTAAAGAGTTAGCACCTTTTAAGCTAAAGTGTTAATTAGCACCTTTTAAGCTAAAGCCTTGATTTTCCTACTCTAGTTATCGTATGAACATTTGTGAAAGCTTTAAATTAAATTAGTTCATGTGGATCACTATTGGTACTGAAGATCAAATCTAAATGAGTTTCCAGAAAATAATCTAAAATATTTGATTACAAAACTTATTGGAAAGTTTGTGGAATTGCTTGTAGATTAAATTCAAATTTCAAGACTAGGGATTTTAAGAATAACTCTTGAGAAGGTATAATTCAAATCATTACCAAATCATTACTTTTATGTTTATTTGAATTATAAAAAACATTATAAATTAATTTTCAAAAAATATGATCTGAGTCCAAAGACAAATTTTAAAATTCCACTGCGTATACTTGATTGTTTTGATCTATTTTTCCAAATAAAGTGTAATGAACCACATGGAATTGTTCTTCCTAGCATTAGTAGCGGTTAGACTAGCGAAAAGTAGAGAAATAAATATAAGTTGAGTGAGTCTTTGAACTTTTACTCATTTCATTAATAATTGTGTACAAATAGGCGAGCCCTTATACTTGATTGGAGATTAAGAAATCTAACTCTTTATTGCGATATGGCATCGAGTTTGGTATTTTCTAGATGGAGATGAAGCAATTGTATAGGTGAATAATGTTCCAAGTAAGGGGAATATCTTTTCCTCCAATAATTTGGAGGTAGTAGGCTTCATTGTTTAAAGTTTCCTTCACCCAAATAGGGCCTTCCTAGTTAGAAGCTAGCTTGCTTTCTTCTCCTCTTTTTTTCGGGCCATTTGCCTTTCTTAAGATTGGGGCACCTAGTTCAAATTCTATTTTCCTGACCTTTTGCCTATAAAAATGTATTAACTTTGCTTTGTAAGATTGTGATTAGATGTAGTCTATCTCTTTATCTTCTTTAGAAAAGTCTAGCTCAATGCTTATTCGAACTTCATTTTTATGCTCACTAAAGTTTTTGAGGTAGTGTTAGGTTCCCTAATTTTGACTAGTATGATGGCCTTGTGGCAGAAGAAGAAGGTAAAAGGTGTGAATCCAATGACAGTTTACAAGGTTGTCCTATATACCCATTGGATATTATGGAGTCATTCTACCCATTTCCTTTTGGAGCTCTTGAGACATTATTTTAGTCATTCTAAGATGATTCTATTGGTGAGTTCAACTTGATCACTTATTTGGGGATATTCCACTGAGGTGAATTTTTATGTTATGCCAAGGTTTTGGCAGAAGTTGGTGAAAGTTGTGCTAGTGAATTATGCTTCGTTATCAAAAACTATCGTGTTTGGAATGCCAAATCTATAGACAATGGACTTCCAAATGAATTTCTCAATGTTTCTAGCGATCATGGTTGCTAAAGACTCAACTTTTATCCATTCAGATAAGCAATTGATAGAGACAACTAAGAACTTGTTCTATCTTGGGGCAAGGGGACCCAATGAAGTCTATTCCCAAAGTGGTGAATTGCCATGTAGACACAATTTGGCAGAGCTTGATAGGCAATCGCTCACTGACCTTAGAGAACATCTAGCATTTGTCTATTTCTGAACATATTCTCACGCATCCCATTTGGCAATTGGCCAAAAATATCTGTTGATGATTGCTTTCCAAATGAGGGCCAGGGCAATGATATGTGTAGGTTTGCTTGCCCAAAAGGGGGCAGCAAGGGTCAAAAATTTCAAAAAAAATTCTCCCTTTTGGCTGAGCAAATCTCCCATAGATCCACTGGTTTGAGGTCCCAAATACCCTAGATCAAATCTAGAGTGAAAGTAGAGCTTACTAACCTTTAGTCCAGCTCTTTCACAGCCGAAGGCTTTGGATCTTCACACCAGGAAAATCCTCTTCATGGCCTCAAAAGCTTCCTCTTCAAGTTCTAGCTTGTAGAAGAGCTTGAGTGGGACTG
>JANHAO010010340.1:0-17741 GCA_026873985.1 Saraca asoca
TCCTCCATAAACAAAACCAAAATTTTCAGAATTAACACAATGAAAACACTTTAGAAAAAAATTAACAAAGATACCTATAAACAAGAACTTATTTATAAAGAATCACTCTTATGCTTCAATAATTTAAGTCTAGGAACATCAAGATAACTCTATTTTCATAGCATTATCAGGGAACCAATGCTGCTTCCGGACTGTGATCTGAGAGGAAGAACGGAAGGGAGGCACAATGTTTTTAACGTGGTTTGGCTAAATACGAGCAGCACCGAACCCTACGTCCACGGTGGAGATTTTATTAATGTATTGAGGAATGATTTTAGTAGGGTTTCTGCTTACAGAGTTCGGCTTCCTTTCTTTCTAACAATGCAATCCTATTTATAGAGGAAGGAGGAGTTACATGCATTAATTACAAGCTACAGCTGTGTCACATCAAGAAATAAAAACACCCTTTAACTTAAGCTTCAAAGGGGCCTTGATGGTCACTATCACTTAGACTTTGTTGTAGATGCCTCCAATTACCATATTCAGCAGCCAAAGTGAATTTGTTCATCATTTTTTAAAAATAATTCTTAATTTCTTAGTTATCCATAAATAATAATAGTATATTCATATTTCATCTTAATCTAACTTCTATTCACTTACAAATTTTGGGGCATCCTTTTCTTAAGCAAATGGAGCCAGATGAAACCTAAGATTTTCTTTGTTGTAGATCTCTATATCTAGTTTCTAAAATGCCTAAACACTGAAAACTTTGGATGTCTAAAGTAGGTCAAAATTTGATCCAACTTTCCTAACCCTAGATTTTGCCCATAGATACTTAGACCACTCTTAGTGATTCTATTGTTCTGTTTCATATCCTATGACTATTTTAAGCTTATTTGTAACTTACTGACTCTTTCTAGCTTTATTAGGTGAAGAAAATTCCATCCTACAAGGTCACCTAATTATCTAATTTTATATGTCTTTGTCCCCTGACAAGTTAAATACTACCGTAGTCTTTCTAAAAAAATTTGGGGTGTGACATTCTCGTTTGAAAATTGCAAAATTTGCAAACAATGTACTTTTCTACTTTCTTAAAGAGCCATTTAGGGATTTCCAAAAAATCATTAAAAATCATTTTTAGAATAAACAATGACTAAACAGCTAAAGTCAGGATTTTTCCTCTCCAAGAAGTTCATGTTTTATATTGCTCCCCTTATAATTGCCTAAACTTGGGAAATTTTCAAGACTTGAACTACAAATGGTGCAAGAGTAAGTTCATATATCTCAAAAAACACACTTGGTTGTCATAATCAATTATAAGGGTTCTTATAGTCTAATTTATTATAATATTTTTATTTTTTAAAAAAAGAATAAATAAAAAAAGTTATTACAAAACACAACCTCTCTTAAACAGAAGAGATCCCTAAAACAAGACCTCTCATGGCATATTTAAGTTCTTGAATCTTTTATTGACTTTGTGAAAAATTAGTTAACTATAGAAAATTACAAATAAATAAATAAATAAATAAATAAAGTGTCTTTCCTTGAAGGAACCCTTTCTTTGACATACCCAATTGGAATCACTTCCTTAGTATAATAACGCAAAAATTTATTTTGACACTATTTCAAGACAAAATCTATGATATTATACTTATCATATAATCTACTAACCATGTACTTCTCCTTTGAAACAACATTTGCCTTAAGAAAAAGTTGCCAATAAGGGGTACAATACAAGAGCCATTCTCTTACAAAACCAGATGCATGAATAATGAAAAGGAAACTCATTAAAAATGACAAGGGAATGAACATTGATTACTAAGAACACCACTTTAGCATATTTCAGTGTCAGATTTAAACAACTTCAATCTTAATTGATGCATTTTCTTCCTGCAAAAATTAAATATAGGATATTAGTGGTAAAGAACATTGGATATGGTTATATGAAAATAGTTACCCTTCAATTTAATCTTTTTTATTTAAGAAGAGAAAAAATATCATAAAAAAGGCATATCAAACATGAACTCTCTTAAACAAAGAGATTCCTTAAAACAAGACATAGGTGGCTATTTCCATGACTCAATTTAAAATTTTGTTGATAATCTTGATTGCACATTATACTTCTTTCTTTTCTTAAAAATGAGATTACCATTACATGAACATAATATTCTGAAGTTAAACATTGATCACTTAAGAATATGCCTAATCAACACCAGCATCACTAACAATATTAGTCCCATTTGTTCTCATATAGTAATCATTTGCCAATACTTCCTTTAATATATCTATAATTTTTTGACCATACCATCCTAATGACAGCTACATGTTGAGTCAAAGCACTACGAGAAGCTTAAATATTGAAAGTAAATCATTTGATAAGAAATAGAGCTGAAGGAAATCCCTAACAATAATCAAGGCATAATGTGGGTAATTACATCACCCTCCATAAGATATAGATCAATTCATGGCAAGATGGGAAGGAAAAACCTTGCAAGAAGTGAATGGAAAGTTTTAAGGTAAGTGAATTTTGATAATTATAGGAATAGTATCCATGAATTAAGCATCTTATGGACTAAGAAATAGGATCTTGAGATAGATGATAGGACTGATGAGACATTCAAATGAACTAAGTAATGGCATGGAAGCTAGGAAGGAAATTGAGTACCTTCATTAGGATTGAGTGGAAAATTGGAAAAGAGAATATCATATATGAATCACAATGAATTAAAGAATAGGAAGTAATAATGAGATAAGTGAGTAGAGAGTAATTAAGATAATAAAAGCTCTAAGGCACCATGCAATATGGAGATGGTAAGAGGGGAAATTGGGTAATTAAATGATCAAATATGAGGTACATTTAATAGGAAAAAATAAGAGATATTAGACATATTGAAAACAAGATGAGAGGAAAAGGTTGAGCGAGGAGGGTTAGTCGTGTAGTTATTATATATGTTTATGCATATATTTTCTTCATTTTTCATGAGTTTTTTTGTTCTTAATATTATGCTTCATGATTACATTGTTTATTTATAAAATATATGCTTTATAAAAGGATTTTAAAGTAGTTTTATTTATATTTTCTATTGGAAACAATTTTAGAAAAAAGAAAGAAAGAATAAAAGACATGGTTCCTTCATAATTTTTTTCACAAAAAGAGAAATAGAGTTTTCATTTAAAAATTAGCTTTGAGATTTTAGCTTTTAGTTTCATATATTAATGGTAGATATGCCTCATAGCCTTTAATTGGATTAGAGGACTAGGTGCACTTGGATATATATGTATGTATTATAAATATCCTAAGTTGTGGCGGTTGTGGTTGGACAATAATGAGCATATATGTGTAGTTAGGAGATATCAAGCGCTATATGCACAATATATGATATGTATATGAATGAGTAGAACAGGGGTTTGATCGTGATACATATCCCTATTGGAGAAACATATCCACATGGCACACACATTTCCCCATTTTCAAATGATTTCAAAAAGATATATATTAATCAGATCATGATGAGTTTTCAAAGAAAATTTTCAAACAAATCCATAACATTATTAGAAAGGTTTTTGAGAAATTTTAAGAAATTAAATGTATATTTTTTATAAAAGCCCTTAGTGATGCATCATCCATAATCTTTAGGT
Organism: Saraca asoca; assembly: GCA_026873985.1. NCBI lineage: Eukaryota > Viridiplantae > Streptophyta > Magnoliopsida > Fabales > Fabaceae > Saraca > Saraca asoca. The sequence goes on from JANHAO010010340.1 coordinate 3,619, forward strand.
GGGTAATGTTGTACTCATAGAGCTTTTAGCTCACCCCTATTAAGATTTTTGGGTTATGAGGTCATGTATACATATGTTGTATTTATAATTTATTAATATAAAGAATATGATTGATATATGATATTCAATTTGTAATTTTTTTTTATAAAAAGTTTGATTTGTTCTTTGCATGGACATTCTATATGTCAAAGGTTATAGGGTGTATAGCTTAATTTCCAAGAATTAAAGGCTCACTCAGATATTATAAGGCAAAGTGGTCAGGTGCTATTAGGACCCTAAAGCGGTCCTAGCATTTCATATTCCAATAAACATTTGATATCTCTTATGTTTCAAGATAGGCTCCCTTCAATATGGTAGAAGTTTAGAATTAGAGTCATTGGAGTATTCATAAGTTATGTCCATGTTACTTGTCACATGTGAGATATGGAGAACATATATTATGGAGGTATAGAAATTCCTAAACATGGTTAAGCTACCTCAATGCCAAGAAAATATAAGTGCTTCCCAAATCTTTAATTTGAAAATGATTAAATAGATGTTGTTTAAGATGATAATTCATTATTGATCATTTTATTTAATCATTATATCATACACATAAATAATTAAGAAAATTTGAAGTGAAGTATAGTAATATTCTTAGAAATGAAATGATATCATTTAATCTAATTAATGTTTGACCACCCAAACCAAGATCATGAAGATTCTTATACCATGTAGGAATTTTTGTAAGTGACAAACTAAACTAATCCCCTCTTGAGCAATAAACATTAGAGGTTGCTCTATGTAAAGTTTGACTTCAAGTTGCCTATGTAAGAAAGTAGTTTCAATATCTAGTTATGGCAAAGGCCTAGCCTAAATAGCAGCCATAAATAATAAAGGGAAATAAAAGCAACTCTATTGATTAATTAAAAGCATTATCATAGTCTAATTTAAAATGATGAGTGCTACTTTTGTTTGCCAGTCAAGCTTTTAATTAGTTTTATTCTTCACCAAGACCATCTTTAAGAGTACAGACCAAAGAGCATCCAACAGGTGATTTCCTTAGGGATAAAGAGATAAGATTTCAAGTGCCTTTAATATCTAAAGTCATCATCTAACCAAGAATCATTTGACCCCATCCTATATATATAAAGCACTCTTACACTATTTTATGGATAGAAATAGAAGACAAGGAAAAAAATAAATGTATAGTGGAATGTAAATAAAAACATTAACTCAAAAAATTATAAACACGATTAGGATTTTTGAGTGGAATCAATACATTTTTGAAGGCCAATAGGAAGGCTATTAGAAGCATCTAATGAAGTTGTTGTTGGTTAAGGCATTGGTTTAGTCTACAAGTACATCTTAAATACTATTATGTTAAACTAGTCGAGGTCATTTTTGATAAGAGACAAATGGCTTCTTTTGAAAGAGAAGTTGGATTGGAAGACAATGTTATAAGTATTGGACTAAACACTAAGATAGGAAACAATTTAGAAGCAATTGATTCTTTTGAAGAAGTGAATAAAATAGAAATTTAGAAGAAGTGAAACCATCAGAGGTGAAATATTTATTCAGATTTCGTCATTAAGACATCCATTGTAATATTCATGGGTACCCTATAAAGATACAGTTAATAACTATGGGAGACAATTTATCCTTTCATAGATTTTGGTCACTTGCAAAACAAGTTCATCCAAATATGCACATGGTGAGCAAATAGTAGGGATCTTTAAGAAATAAGCTTGAATGAGGTATTTAATATTGTAAAATAAGCATGGCATCGATATGCAACAAAAGTATACATATAGTTTCAACCAAATGATGAATCCTTCTTTAGTAAGTCCCTTTAGTTGAGGAGTATAGATCATATGAACTAATGAATAACACATCATGGTGATGTAAACACAAAAAAGGTATAAAAAAGTTACATGCATTATCACTTTGAAAAAGATCAATTGTTAATCTAAATTAAATTCAAATTTTAAAATATAAATTTAAGCATAATTTAGAAAGATCTTTTGTTAAAATTAACTAAGTGTAATAAGAATAGTCATCGATAAAAATAACAAGGTATCAAAAATGTAAAGTTGAATTCACACTTCTTGGTCTCCACATATCAGAGAGAACAATAGAAAACACTATTTCAGCCTAACTATATATAAACTTGATTAAGAAAGGAACTATGAATTTGTTTCCCTTATAGACAAGACTCAATTTTAAAAAAAACTTAGTTGGAAAAACTATCAACCATATTTGAAACCTTGATACACTTAGATGACTTAGGCAATAATGAATTAACTTAGGAGAATCAACCTTAGAATAAATCATTGAAGTAGCAAGCTAAATATAGTAAACCCCCCATGATATGACCTAAACTAACCATTATCCTAAAAATCCAAAGATGTATGCAAAAATCATCAACAACAAAAGTGACAAAAGAGTTAAGGGTATGTGTAAATGACTAATAGAAATTAAATTCAGTGGATAGTTAGGTTTATAAAAAAAATAGACTACAGAGGTTAAGAAAGAAGGGGTATAATTATCCTAATTGATATCCTTAGTGAGAAATTTGGATCTACTTATTAAAGTAATCATACAAAGAGATTTATTATAACAATTAAATTGAGTAAAAAGGATCAATTATGACAATTTGATTAAAATCTTTTGAAGACCTCATGGACTTAGAGATGCTAAATAAAATAAACATGCATAATAACTAAAGTAAGCTATAGGTGCAATAATATGTCTCTATTTGGCTACCATGAATTGCAAAAATTCTTTATTATACCTAGTTCAAAAGAGAAAAATGATTGATTTCCATCCGTTATTTCTAAAGTAATCTCAATAATAGTAATATATGTTAATCACTGAGAAAATTTATGGATGGAATAACAATGATCACTTGTATGTTAAGGTTTTTGACAATAATGCTACAAACTCCCTAATTTCAAAAAGTACCATCTCTCTCACAATTGCTATATTTGAATACTAAAGCAATAACATCATTCACAATTATAGTAGTAAAAGAATTTGCATAGAATAGATGCAATAATCAAGAAAATGAGTCATCTATAATAGGAATACAAGGGATAGACAATATTTGATTTTGAACTTCATCAAGATCTAGTTGTTATCTACTAGTATAAGAACCATAAAGGTTTTATTTTGTTGAGTATGTTCATTATGATTAATAGAAGAGGACAATGTCTATTTGAATTTTACATACTTGCTTAAACTTTCCCCAACTAAAATACATATCCAAATCATGTTATTTCAAATTTCCAAATTGAACATAATACTGTATAGGCATTGGATGTCACTATTGTATAAGCTTTTGACTTTTGCCCGAGATGCATAACACGTCTTATATGGCCAAAAGTACAAAAGTAATTTTGGATCAATGGACTAACATAGTATAGCACATAGTTTATTATTAGCCATTTTCAATTTACTTGATCAACATTAGGAATTTCTTCCATTTTCTTACTCAAATGATCTTCTAAATCCTATCCCATAAATCAAAGCTCAAAAGAAGCTAATGAAAAGCCATGGTTTATTCTATTCATGTTTTTAAAGGTAATAAGATAGGTTCTTAATATAATAAAAGGTAAAACACCAAAATAAATACCAAATTTTTTATGCATTTCCCATCTTAAAAGAACCTTTAGAAATAAAATTTAATTTAAAAGATAGTTTATATGACTAAAAACAAAATTAAATCTAAGAATTCAATGATTGAATTTGATTATAAATAACCAGTTTTTCAAGAATTTGAGGACTAAGCTAAAAAAAGATTAACTATGTAGTCTTATAAAAAAGAAAGGCTTAAAATCAGAGGTGCATGCATCTCATGCATTACATGTTGCTTGCTGCTTAGGCTAAATTACTAAAAAACTGTTACTACAATACTTGGTCTTTCTTAAAATGTTGTCAATTGCTAATTTGTAATCAAATTTGTGAGAATTAGAATGAATTGTGAAGGTCTAGTGAGTTTCAAACTAAGGATATGTAAAACTAATCTAGATGATTTGCCACAATTGTAGTGTTACCTATAATTAATGAAATACAAAAGGTGCCAAATGGTGTAGGAGAAAACTTGATTTGGATGGATATTGATTGTGGCTAAAGAGAAATGTGTTAAAGTGACACACTGACACTTTGAAGAAGAGTCAAAGTAGAAAAAAAAATTGCTAGAGATATGTAATAAAATGAGCATGAGTGGAATCATTATTGAGAAAGGGTATTACCAACTTAAATTAAAGAAGGAAGATATAAAAAAGACAATGTTTATGAAGCTTCAGAGAATTGATCTCCATGTACACTTTTTTAGAAATAAGTAATACACCATGTGTTCAATGCAACTTTAGGATAGAATAAAATCCCTAAAATTTGGCCAAGGATTAGTTTTATCCATTTCATATAATCATACACATATCCACAATATTTAACAAAAAATATATCTAAACAAGAAGACAAGTAGGTTATTTAGATTAAATGTCATTATAAAAATTAGGATAATATGCAAATTAACCTTTTAGATTTTACTGGTAAGCAACTTACCCCTTGGAACACGAAGGTGTAGAAATTGATTCCTAGAACAATTTCCTATAGTGCCATTTATCTTGATTGTCAGTTAGCCATCCAAATTATTAATGGAAGAAGTCACATAACCTGCACTTGACTCCTTATACCAGTATAGATCATATTTTCCCTCTAAAAAAATTGAGAATAAAAAAACTTACTGAAATCACTTAGTCTTAGTATGGGCTTGCAAAAACTCATTACCTCCCTAAATTAACTTGAAGTTAGTGCTCCCTATAACTTGCTTGGAATTTTTTCTATTTAAGTCATCACCATGGTATTATGACTTATTGGTAAGAATCATCCAGTTACATTATAGATACTTATAAAATTGTTTAAAGTTGTTGTTCTATTTCAATCAAGCTGATCATGTTTTGAATGCCACTAAAAGGTTTATTTGCCCTTAATTCGTGAAATCATCATAAATTATATGTTCTCTAAGAACCTTTAACCCATATCATATGTTGAAGTCAATAATAAAGTAATCCTTTGTTTTGTGTGATTTGTTCATAGAATAAAAGGCATTATAAATACTTTGAATCCTTGTATTGCTCTCTATGTTAAAATATGAAAAATTGAAATTCCTAAATTTTCTTGCAATTTAACTTTAGATTTTTATTCTTTATGAAATCCTTTCAAAAAATTTAACATGTTAAATTTTCATTATTTTTCTCTACATGAATCACTCTTAAAATTGGTGAAATGAAGTTTTGGAGAACTATAATATCAAGGGTTCTTTTACTTGTGTAAATATAAGAGATTCAAATCCAAAATTATGGTTTGGTTTAGAATTGGATGATAATTAATCTGCAATTATTTTCAGTGGTTCTTTAAGGCCAAGACTTAGGGATATACTAGAGCTTTGCATCATTTTTTAATATACTTAAAATTTTATGATATTCACAAACTAGCTTGACTAAATCCTATTCTTGTTGCTTTATTGATAAAAATTAATCTAGAATTTGAACTTGCTTAAAAATTGTAAGTTTAGATTATATTATACAATGCTACAAAAATGTACTTCAAGAATAGAATTGATTATGCATGATAATGTAGGGCTAATCCATTTATTAATGAAACAAAGTCCAAGACTCTAATAGGTAACTCACAAGAAGGACACTTAACCTTCACTGTTAATGATTTGGATGGCTAGCCAACAAGTGAAGTAAATTGCATAAAAGAAATAAGTCACATGGTAAATTGCAACACCTAAATATTCTAATGGGTAAGTTGAAAAATCAATAAAGTCATTAGGTGTGATATAGTGGTGAGAGGTTTGGATAAAATGTTAGAAGCCTTTTGTTTAAACCTCATCATCGGTAATATGAAAAAAAAAGAAGAAGAAAGATGAAAAGTCCAAAAGGGTAATTTCTAGTTTACCCTAAAGATTAGTTGTTTTAATGCAAAACAAATGTTCAATCTATTTTTGCATACTGTTAAATGTAGTAGATTTGTTCCACTAATAAACTAGGTAATGAAATGTGGCATCATTCTATGTAATTTAGCCTTGTTAGGCCAAAGGGATCTTGCAAAAATCTAAAATGATAAACATTTAAATATCCACTTAAAAGTTATTAATAAAGAAAAAAATAATAAGTGTAAATCAAAACATTTGGATTTGAGACACAATCTCTTACAATATAACCACCAAGGAAGCCTCATAAAACATCACTAAAAATGAAAAAAATTGTTAAACAAATATTTCTATTTCATATGCTGTAAGAAATGTTAAAGCATAAATTGATTAATATTTTAGTACTCTAATATAACCCAAAGACATCGATCAAAGGGTTACAAATATTGCACATTCCTATAATTCTACCTTATTCTCATACCTTCAAATTCTAGGAAAATTAACAACTATGAAAATATCAAAATTGTTTTAGATCTTGCTACAAAAAGAAAATCCTTAGGAGATTGCTAAACTTGTAATAGGTCAAAAATATTGATTCTATTCATTACTACAAAGCAAACTAAAGGTTAACAAAAAACATTTTAATTCTACTTGAAAATTATATAAGGCATTCACTAAATAAAATTAAAAGTAAGGAATCTAATAATGCATTTTTCTTACTCTCTATTCCTTCTAATTAAATTCAGGTGAAAAATGAAATATATAAGAAATCATATACTTTTTAATTCATTAAGTAGTAGAGTCTGGTTTAATGCACTTGACCCTAAAAAATATAAGGTTTAGGCTTTTTTTTCAAAGCTCAAATATTAATTGAGCTTTTTTCAGGACTCGATTAATTCAGCCTAAGTTAAGTTACAGTTAATTGGGTCAACTCAACCTGACTCGATTATATTATTTTCATTAATATAAATTATATTAAAAAAATAGTAGCATCTAATTATTTTTTAGAGAAAAATACTAATTTGGTATAATTAAAATTTTATGTGTTCAAATGTCATATTATCTATTTAAATGTGTATTTTTTATGCATAAAATTTTAAATTTTGGCTAAAATAATAATGAAAATAAATATAGTTGAGTTTTCCTGTTAGGACTTGGGCCTTGTATAATTTTAATTGGGTTAAGTCAGGTCATAATTTTTAAAATAATTAAGTCGCATCTGGCTTGGACCATGCATTTCATACAATTATGTATGAAAAGCCCAATGATCTGACCCATGTACACCTTTATTAAGTAGTAACATTTATAAAATAGAAACAACTCAAGTCACAATAAAAACACATACATATGTCTTTAATGTTTCTTGAACAACAATGGGAGAGTGGAAAATTTGACTCTAAAATTTTTTGGCAATATTCTTAATAAAGTGTAGAGCTATTAGGCTTTTGATTTTTCCTATTATGGTGATGATAATATATAAATTTCTCACAAATTTATAAGATCTTTATCAACTTTTGTATTTCATATTAATATTATACTTAAAATGCAAGTAAGTAAGAAAAATCTTTTTTTTTCATAGAACTTGCATATTAATAAAGTGAAATAAGATAGACAATTGTGGATTACTTAGGAAAGAATATAATGATGAGATAGAATGCTAGTTACTATTAAATAAGGTAGAAAAACTAAGGATGATAAAAGGCAACATAGTTAGTACTTTTGTTCTTGAAAGAGTCATAGATTTGACAAATGGCGATTTGGTTAAATGAAAATAAATTGCTTATTGTGAAATTATATAAGGTTATAGTAAAAAATTACTTCAATAATAAAATGCTACAAGGTTAGTTACATGAATAAAAAAAGATGACTTCTTCCTCTTTTCTCTAATAGAACCATAGACAATAATAAATACATTATACTAAAAGAAAAAAGCACAAAGATGATGTATAAAATCTCCTTTTCAATGGAAACTAGTAAATAACATAACAGGAAACAAAGAAAACTAGACTAAGTAAGGCACACTAGTCTCTTTGCATATCCCTATTAAAACTCCTCTAAACATTTCATTTGCCTATCAATATCATAAAAGCACCACTTTATGTGTCCTGAAAAATTTAAACTTGGAAACCCTTGTATATCTTTCTATATAGATACTACAAACAATTGTACACATATCACATTTCTAAATAACCATATGTTCCTTTCTCCTTGTATAAACTCTAAAAAAAATGCATAAAAAGGCATTTAAACTCCATAAACTGATCTAGCATTCATCTAAAATTTAAAAACTTGTTATATATATATATTGGCATTATAGAAAATAATGATTACTAATATGCGATGACAATGGACAAATTGAAAACATGGAGAGAGAGAGAAAGAGAGAGCTTTTGCGAAGATTGAGTCCATTAATCCTCTGAATGAGACAAGTATGAAGCTTTAAGAAGAAAAAAAAATACTATTATCCAGATTCTCTATTATTTACTTTATAATAAAAATAAAAATTTAAGAAAATGCTTGAGTATTGCAAATATTAAAACCTGCATTAGATTGTGTTCAAAATAGAGCCTCCTTATTGAATATTTTTGGAATGTGTTATGAATACTTAAGATTGTAGGGTAGTTATTAAAAATTATATCCTATTGATTTTTAAGAATTAGACTCTAGAACTAATACATATCTCATTGTAATATGTGTTAATTTTTCCATTATTTGTAGAGCACACCAGAAACAATTGCTAAGGCAATTTTCTCAAACCTCAAACAATTATTCAATTTCTTACTCTTTAAACACTCCTCAACCCACAAATCTTCCCAAAAGAAATGATGAGTCATTAGCAATACTAAAAATTATCAAGAAAAGGTAAGAAGCATATCCTTAAAATTGAAATTTCTAAGGATCAGAGTAGCATGTGTTAACAACAAATCTTGCATTCCATCCATTTTCATGAATCTTAAATTTGCTTCAAATTACTTGATGACATAAGAAATTTAGAGAAGCATCATAACCACATCCTTAGACACTAAGTTACCAAGACTTAAACTCCACTCCAATATTAGGCTTTCAACACACCCCTTACTAGAAAATGATCTCTTTTAAGATTCCTAAATTTGAAGATAGAAAGTTTCTTATAAGTTTCTCTTCTCATTCCACCACTCTATTAGAATTATAAAGAGAAACTTTCCTCTATCCAATGTAGTGGAAAACATCTTACTAAAATTTTCTACAACATGAACCTAATGTATTTTTGTTTTATTTTACTTCAAGAGAGATATAATGCATTTTATATTGATGAAAAATAAATCTAAATTATTCTAAAGATTAAATACATGTCAAGAAGAACAACAGTCTCTATTATATCGATATATCAAAAGTTACCTCCTAGTAGACAAAGATAAATATATAGTCTCATAAAAAAAATAGCCTACCTCAAATGAAGATTTGTTCTCTTGTTCATGTTCAAACAAGGATGAATAGTAAACAGGATCGTAGACAGAGCCTCCAAGTATCTCATTCAAATTAGAGCATTGTCTTTCCACAGCAGGTGTTACAGAACTCAAAAAACTATTTCTTAAGTCAGAGTCTTGAGAATTGGTTTCAATGTAAGAAACACCCAACCTATAAATTTGAATCCATAATAATGAGGATGACAACCTTATTACAAAACCAACAATTTGCATAGCTAAGGTCAGTTTCACTGAAAATATGAAAGAGGTTGTATAATCCTTAGTAGAAATATTCCTGCAAATGCATAAATGATATTTTTTCATTAGATAATAACTAAAAACACATAGATGATAAAAGTAATAATCAATTAGATGCAAGTATATAATAAATTATTTGAAAATAAACATGTGAATAATAATTATATTTTGTTAAATTAGCAATTTCAAATAGAAACAACGCACCAAATATCGTAGCCAAAGAGAATGAACCAAAAAATATCAAGCAAGATGGAACAAAAGAGAAGAAAGGCATATGTGCGACTGAGGTTTTGGCTGCTACTCTCGATTGCAACCAAAGCAAACAATGCAATTGCCAAATTTGTCAACAACACCCCATTGTACAATGTGCCCAGCGATCCTATCAATGCGCATCCAATCTTTATTTTTGGTTGCATTTTCAAAGCAAAGAAAAGCAAACATTAATGAAAATAATATTTCTTTTTGAAAAAGATATGATTGATTGACACCAACCTGAATGTAAATGAGGATAACAATGAGGGATTGGAGACTATCATAATCACGCAGCCATGGTTGTATTCGATCTCTCAAATCGATACAAAATGAACAACAATGCATTTTATGCTAATAGCACTTACAAACCTTCTGAAATTGACTCCTTTATCAATCTCCAAATAACAAAAATCTAAATCAACGAACGAGTATCGAAAATGCATGACCACTAAAAAGATATTGATTTTGCAGAACACACTATCTCTGGTAGGTTTTTCTTTTATGCCTTCTATTTATTTTCTATCATTTTTGTTTTTCCCCCCTGTTGGTTACTTTTGCTAAACACAACACTTGTTTTTATAAAGACACCAACCCACACAAAACATTCATGTGATTGTTGGTCTATCCTATGTCCTATATTTAATTTCTCTCTCTCTCTCTCTCTCTCTCTCTCTCTAGTTAATATCATTCTATGTAAAAATAAATAAATTATCTATACTACTATATTAGCCACTTAACATGCTTTAGATTGTGCTAAAGATAATTTTTTTTTTTGCAATAATTGTAAATTATAAACACACAACAATTGGGCTTTAACTAATATATATATATATATATACATATATATTATTATATAAAAGAAATTCTCAAGAAATTGTTTCCATCTTTCCATGTCATTTTGTTTTTCAAAATGTTCTTGGGATATTTGAAAATTTTCTCAAGATATTTGCTTTTTTTTCCTCACATTTCCATTATTATTGAGAATATCTAAACAAAAATGTTGAATAGTTTATTTAATAACTAAACAAGTGACAAACTATTAAAACACACATACTTATTACACATATATTTATTTTCCAAAGATCGAACATCATGAAGGAGAAAATATTACAACTTGATCCTCAAGATTGATGATCAACGTGGAAACCATTTAATCTTTAGTGTCCACCAACCTTACTAAATACCCATATCACATTCTATTACATAATTTAGGGCTTTTCAATTTTATTAAAGGTTATGAGTTTTATTTTAACCTTAAATTCTTCTACTTTTATAAATATGGTTACACTATGTCAACTTAGCAATCTTAGTATGCATAAATTTTTCTAGTATACATTAACCTAAGAATTTTGTACATCCTAAAATATATATTGTTATACAAAAGGAAAAATTATAACTCTAGCATAAAGTACACGATACAAATCTCAATGCTATTATGACCACACACAATTCTATAATAGTTGTTTAGAATGAACATGAAAGTAATTGTTAGGATTGCCTATAGGAGCAATAGGTGGAGGTGAAGTTGTCAATCCTACAAACCAATTCCATATATGAAACAACAAGTGATCATAGTAAGGTAGGTCTAGTTATAAGACCTATAAAATGTTAAGTGTAAGTCCAACCAACTCCATGAATAAAACCAACTCTATCTCAAGTTACAAATAGCATATAGTACTTATATATGTACATCGACGGAGCTAAATATTCAATTGAGAATAAATAGATCACATACTTATAGAGTTTATGGCATAAGCATAAAATAGTAATTCAAGACTATTTGGCATATCAAATTAGTCAACCAAGCTCACATAACTTTAGCATAAGGGATGATAATAGCCAAAATCAACAATATCAATATTAGCAACTATAAGGGACAATTGAAGTTCATATATTCAACGAATATGCCATGTTGAAATATGTGTGTGGTGCAATATCATCTTATAGTCCCTGCCTAACCTTATCTCACTACCTCATTCAAACTTATTCCACTATTTCATTACAACTCACTTGACAATCGATTTCAAGTTGCAAAATTCGCATCTACGATATCTTACAGGTAATTTCTTGCCCAAAGCTCATGATTCATGTGCTTAATGATGCAAGCAAGTCAAATGCATAAATGTTCTACAATGCATAAGTCTCAGAGCATATTGATATACAAATTCATAGTAACATCACTACCACCAAGCCTTTTCTTTGTTTTTCACATATTTCATGTCATTTTCTCATAATATTTCTCATAGAAATAATCATAACATAATTGCAAATTTTCAATTGGGCCTTATTGCCCCTTTCTCAATATTAAAAAAAATTCAAAAAATAAGTTACATATTTTAGCTATTCTTGGTCAATTATATGCATATATGTCCTTACAACTATTACTACCATATGTAAGTCTTGTTCTTCAACTAAGGTTATTCAAAACTTGTTTATTACTATCTAAGGTCATTTAAACATTGTTTCACAAATAAAAACATCACTTACACATTACTTATTATTTTAAGCCTTATTAAGCTCTTATAAAAACACCTTATCTTGAAATGATTATCTAAAACTTTGATTTTCCTAGCTTTGATTATGCGCACTCTTTTAGGTTATTTCAAGCCTATTTAACTTTGATGTATTTAAAAATTATCATCCCATGCTTACTCTAAGCATAAAGGTTAAACTTAAACCCTAGAAACCCATTTTGTCTAATCAACTCAAACTCATCATTTTAATGCATATTCAACTTATATCCAATATATATACACATGTTCTAAGGATTTTAAAAATTAAAACAACACCTAATCTTATTAACTTGCCCTGGTTGAAGCTTGGCCTTAGATGGGTTAAGGTGTTTTCTCATCATTTGAGTTCATAAATCATAATCCAATAGTTTATATAATAGATTCACATATTCAACAACACAACAATAATTTTTGGAAATACTCATGTGTCAGCAAATTAGATATGGATATGTTGACATCTTGCAAAAGTGAAGTCAGAATGGTACCTAAAAAATATATAAGGAGGTAAGTTATATAGGTTTAATGAGTAAACTCTATAAAAACATACTCTATTAATCCTAGTCATTTTAAGTGTTTTATTCGTTATCCTCTTTTAGGTTTACATACAACATTCATATGTACACATTCATACTACATTTCTTATCTTACAAATTTCATATAATTGTTTATTATTTAACATTTATTACTTTCTTATTTGGATTATATTCCTTAATAGCATTTTATTCTTCATATATTCTCAAGTAGTTTTCATACACTAATGGATTAGTACTTAACTTGTACATTCAACTCATCACATACACTTGTAGACATATTCATAAGCATATATATTCACGTTACAAGTGTATTCATTCTCATTCATACATAAGCATGTATATTTGAAATAAATATTTCCTCTTTATTGACACATTCACATAAATATTTGCATTTTATGCATAAGCATAAGCATAAGCATATAAATGTTCGCATAAACATACTCATTCACAAGCATAATCAAATTCATTCTCATAATTGTAATGATGCAAAAGCATAATCAAATCCATTCTTATAATCATAATCATGCATAAGCATTATTAAATTCTTAAACAAATTTATGCATACATAAGCATGACAACATTTTTCCATTTTATTTCTTTTCATCCAACCTTATCTGTCTGTCCTCGCCTTTATCCCCCCTTGATCAATTTTATTCGTCTCTTTTCTCCCTTATCCCTCCTTAACCAACCTTATCCATCTCTCCTCATATTTGTATAGCATGTTTTTCATGAATAAATTTCCCCTACATTCTTGTTATATACATGGTCTTTTCTCATAAACAATACAATCATAAATCGTCAAAATGTGATCACATAAAACAATTATTCTCACATAAGATGCTTGGACATTGGAGCTATTCTTTTTGGATAAATATTTCGTTTGCAATAAGGCAATCTAGACTAATCCTATTTTACTACTATAATTTATTTATGTAATTCTTTTCTATGTGGGGCTTTTATATTTATTTTGTTTCTCTAAGCTATTTGTCGGTCCTAGTAAAGAAAAATTAAATTGTGGAATTGAACAAATCTTGCCCTTTTCTTGTTAGAGAATTATATACACCAGTATCAAATTCAATGTTATTTTAATAGATTATGCAAAAAACTGATATCCAAAAAGTATTAAAATGATGAAGGTTAAAGATTATCAATAAGAGCAATTAAGATGTAAGTAGGAGAAGAAATTTGAAGACACAAGTTT
>JANHAO010010341.1:0-17726 GCA_026873985.1 Saraca asoca
ATCGGGCTATGTAATCTTTGAGCGACTCGTCCCTGTGCTGGAAGATCATCGCAAGATGGTAGGGAGGCACGAGTTGTCTCTTCAGCGCTCGGTACTAGTCAATAAATTTCTTCTGACAATCCTCCCAGCTACCAATACTGCGCACGGGGAGGTGTCTGATCCAAGCACGAGGTGCCACCCCTAACGTGACGGGAAAGACACGACACTTCAACAGGGGTTTGATCATCTAGAGGTCCATTTATGTGTTGAACGTGTCCATGTAATCGTTTGGATCGCTGTTCCCCTCATATAGCGGGATGGTGGGTACCTTGAGTTTCTGCGGGAGATGTTGCTTCTCAATTTCCACAGAGAATGGTGAGGTCTCCTCGTAATGCATCCGATTATCCTGAGGCTGTGGGCGCTCTTCAAGTAACTTCAGCCTTTGGAGAACCTTATCCATTGCCGGATGCTGGCTTTCATGCTGGGGGGTATCACTTTTTGTACATTGCGAGCCCCCCAGTCGCTGGCTATCACGATCGTCGTGGGCTTCTCTCTGAGCTTCTTCTCGAAGTTGTTGGAGTTGCACCATAACCTCTTCTTGCCTCCGGGCATTTTGTGCTTGCGCTTGGGCGAGTGCTTTAACAGTTTCAGCCAACTCTCTGATCGTATTTTCTAGGGCTGATCAAGATTGATCAGGGGTCTGCACCTCTTGCATTTCAGGCGCAATGGTGCGCTGGGAAGCTTGAGCTATAGAACTCTGAGTCGTTCTTCCTCGGGCCATGGCTGAATGGCAATGGAGACTTCCAAGAGTGGATGATCCCCACAGACGGCACCAAAATGTTGACGGTGAAATTAGGTTCGTATGGAGGAGATGAATCTCGACCAACAAGTAGTGAGTTTCGGGAATCAATACCGCTTTTGAAGTGTTGTGAAAGGTGAGCCGGGAGGAAGAGAGGCGGTGGCTTTTAATGTGGTTTGGCTAAATCTGGGCAGTACCGGACCCTACGTCCACAGCAAAAGTTTTATTGATATTGAGTAATTTATAGAAGTTCTGCTAACAAAATTGCCCCTCTCCTCTTGCTAATAATGCAATCCTATTTATAGAGAAAGGAGTGGTTACATGCATTAATTGCTAGCCACAATTGTAGTACATCAAATAAATGTGAAAGGATGGTGAAAAGACTATAATCCAGCTGTTTGCAGCATATAGGCTGTGGAGGTAGGCCCCTTGGGCTGACTGTAGGCTTATAGCCGTTACCGTGTCAAGCAAGATATTCTGGTATCCCAAGTGAGAGTCCCTGGCCTCGTGAGGGTTGTCGTAACGAGGAGACGGGCATGAGAAGAGTGTTTGACTACTGTGCCGGGTCGATCCTAAGCCTTTATCGTTATGTCGCGTTATCGTTGGGATACTGCTTCGCGGATCATAGCTTGCAACGTCGTTGTATCGTGACTAGCGAGGCAAAGCTTGGTGCCTAGATTAGTTTGCCATTGTTGCTTGTGGGAACGGGGATCTTAGTCTTCGTTGCACTCGAGGGTTCGCCCTTATGAGGCTATTTTTCTGTGTATAACAATACTTAATACACATTATAAACTAAAAGTGATAAATATAATTTGATAAATTACAACAGATCCAATTGAATAAAATTTCAATGAT
Source organism: Saraca asoca (assembly GCA_026873985.1). Taxonomy (NCBI): domain Eukaryota; kingdom Viridiplantae; phylum Streptophyta; class Magnoliopsida; order Fabales; family Fabaceae; genus Saraca; species Saraca asoca. Next base: position 1,634 of record JANHAO010010341.1, read on the forward strand.
GTCTAATGAAACTTATATTGCCAATCTCCTCACATGGTGAAAGAATGTTATGAAACTATAATTTATCATGTAAACTTATATTAAAATACCTTTAGATTCATATGATAAACTTTATACCCACAATTATTCAATGAAGAGTATAACACACTTCTATTCCCATTTATATTTTATTTCATCCAACTATAATATCAAGGAATGAAAATTAATTAAAGAAGTGTACTATATATATAATTATAAGAATTAAAGAATTATATTATATATATAATTATAAGAAACTACATTTTATATTTTGATAAATAAGAAATTACCTTTTATATTTGAGTATGTAACTTAGTCATAATATTGAAAAAGGCTGATTTATCAAAAATAAAAATATCTGCATTGAAATTTTAGTGATATTTTTTATTTGGAACCTTTTTTTTTTTCTAAAATAATGTCTAGAGCCCCTCAAGGGACAAAGACCGAATAAGAATATCCATGTTGGAAATAGACTAGTGCAATCCTGTTTTCTATGTTCATTGATATATATATTATCTAGAGATTTGAAAATAGGTTGAGGATAAATTATAATTAGTGTGAATCAAAATATACTTACCTGCTACTAATTTTTTATAAAATAATTTTTTTTAAATTCATCATTGGAGATTTAATATATTTATTTTATGGATTATACTAAAAAAGTTACATTATTTTGAACTTAATTATTATCAACCCCTTGATAAGTTTTAAAATTAATATAAAATATTCCTTTTAAATATAAGTAAATTATAATTATGTGATTCCATAAATTTATCTAATTTTTTTTCAAATTTTACAGGTATTAGGTAGATATAATAACTATTTAAAAATCAATGGTTTGATTAAAAAAATCATATTATAAAAAAAGGTTACCGATTGATACAAGTTTTTCAACTTTTACATAATTATGAGTTGATCCCCTTTCACATGATAGGAGGAGACTTTAGCCACACACAAAAAAAAAAAAAAAAAAGGCCGCAACATATACACCAATTAACATGGATGCAATTGGTGCTATACTAAATTGAATTAGATCTTTAATAATTACACATTACACAATTCCTTTATGTTTTGTACTGTAAACCAACTAAAAAAGTACTGTGAACTATAATTTGCTTTTGTTAAATTTGTAACTGTTATGTGCATTATTAGGATACGAGGTACGAGCAGGGCAACATCTAGGGGGTGAATGTGGTCAAACAAAGAAAGGACCCGGGGCAGAACCCAACCCTGCCTAGAAGAAACAGCCATCGACACACAAAAGCCACGAAGCCTCGCTATGTCATGAGACCCTAGACACGAGGGATCATGACGGCGTCGGCCAGAGACCGATAAAGTGACCAAACGAGGATAGAGGTAACGACCCAGGAGCCTTGACCCACTATCTCCCTACTAGCCCACTGCCAATAGACAATTGTAAAAAGTCCAATCAGTAATTTGAAGCAGGCCAGAAAAGTTAATAGTTCAGGTCCCAAGCAATACACATTAGCTCCCCAGAAATCCAACAGTGATTTGCCCAACATTAATTGTCCGAAGGCAAACATTTAATGCCATAAGCAGCGAAGGTGATCATTTTGTTGATTAAGAAAATTACACTTGTAACCCTCTCTCTTACTATAAATAGAAGGGAAGAAATCATTATAAAGAGAGAGGACTCTACTTGTATCAAAAGAATTTAAAATTAGGAGAACACATGGCCTCCTGTGAGAAAGTGAGATAACCATTATAATCTGGTCTAACAAGACCTTTGAATAGCAAATACCATAAAGACTAATGTGGACGTAGGGGCCAGTAATTGGCTTTGGCTGAACCATGATAAACTCCCGGTGTTATTGCTCTCTTTTCATTTTTCCTCTTCTAACCTTGTTGTATTCCTTCTCTTTTTCTCAAATATGCAGTCTGGGGTGTTGTACTAAGGAAGCTAGTCGATCGGGTTTTAGTGTTAATATTTTGGCGATAGAAGGAGGGCCTCCACTGCATTTTCCCACTATATTTTCTCATCTTTAGTCTCCAAAAGCCGTATTAGACGTGATAGCAAGAAGAAAAACTATTAGGAATACTAAGACTCTCGCTAGTCAACCAGAAGGCCAGATGCAGCAACAAGACACAGTTATCCCTACGGAAGCCCCTAAAGCCGGTGATATGCAGACTTGGCAACGATGCCAAAAGGCTCTTGACAAGCGCCAGGAGGCTTTGGACAATACCATGAAGGAGTTGGTCGACGTGGTCTGGGTTTTGTCTCAAGCACACTCTTGAGCCGCACTGAGATGGGGAGAAGTGGTTGCCTCTAAGAATAAGTGTCGTCATCTGGAAACCCAGCATGATCAGCAAACCAGGGGCAGACGCCATCAAACCCATTCACTTCATTCCTCAAACTCGTGATTAAGATCTGAAGTACATCAACTTCAGAAGGATGGTGAAAATGAAGGGAATGACGTTCAAGAAGAAGAGTCACAACAAAGTGAAAGTTCGGAGGGAACTAATAGTGACAGGGAATCAGATCACAGCTCGACTGATTACGAACGTGACCTGAAGCGAGGGACTTCAGATCGAAATTATCATCGGAAGTAGGGACGAAAGAACCAAAAGGCTTCTGATCATCGATCGGACCCTCGGGATCAAAAGGTCAAAGAGCTACTCCAGAAAATGGAACGATTAGAAAAGAATTCCACCTCCCAAAAGAACCATAAATCCCACGAGGGGAGAACCCCCTTTTCTCATCAAATTAAGACGGAACCCCTTCCCCGTAGGTTCAAATTTCCAAACATTCCCTTCTACAATGGGAACCACGATCCTCATAATCACTTGGATGCTTTCAACATCCAAATAGATGTACAAACTTCTAATCCCTTGGTAAAATGTCGAGTCTTCCCAGTGACCTTTGGGGAGATACCACTGACATGGTTCAGGAGTCTCCCAGCCTATAGCGTGAGAAGTTGGGATGAATGCCAAACTAAGTTCCTTGACCAATATATGGCACTGAAAAGGTAGCTCGCCCCTTCTTGCCATCTGGCCATAGTTTTCCAACGTAGAGATGAATCACTCAAGGATTACATCACGAGGTTCCGTCAGGAAATCAGAAACGTCGACAACCTGTCAGACAAAAGTGTCCTCACTGTGATCTCCGTCGGACTTCAAAAAGATGGGAAGTTGTATGAAGACATATACAAATCTCCCGTCAAAATTTTAAGCAAATTCCACGAACGGGCCGCGAAGGAGGTTCATTGGGAAGAAACTTTCGGCCCAAGGAAGCCAAAAAAGAGAGATAATGCAGACACCCCCAGAGGGAAGAAAAGGAGTGGGAGTGAGAACGACAAAAGAAGTCGAGAGGACGGACCAAGAGGTCAAAATGCAAAGAAAGTCTGAGCTGAGTCTTACTAACCTCAACATCACTATGAAAATTACACTGCCTTATCATACACCCCCGACAGGATTTACGCTACAAAAATGGAGAATGAGGACTTTGGACGACCTAGGCCCATTAGGACCCCCATCGATAAAAGAAATCGGAATAAATTTTGTGCCTATCACAGCGAGGTCGAGCATAATACGTCAAACTGTTGATGCTAAAAGATGCCATCGAAGACCTGATCAGAAGAGGTCATTTAGGAGAATACGTGGTAGGAGCACCAGGACAAAGAGCCCTGCATCCTCGACAACACATGTCATAGTGTCATCAAATCCCTGAGAACGAGGGAACACCTTCCGTGAGGATGATATTTACCATTCATGGCGGGCCTCACATCGACGGCTCGACGAATCGATCGCATAATCGTTATGTTCGAGAGGCGGGTCATGTTCTCCTTGCCAACCATGTACAAAATGACAGACCCGCCAAAAAGGCGAAGGCTGTCGCAAATGATATTATATTCACCAAGGAAGACACAACAGGAGTGCATTACCCGTATAATGATGCCATCGTCATATGGGCTAGAATAGCCAATATGGAGGTAAGGAGAATAATGTTAGACACCGGAAGTTCCGTCAACGTAATGTACAAGGCATGTTTTGATCAGATGGGCGTGGAGACAGGATAGACAGATCCATCACCGGAGCCCCTTTACGGATTCACCGGGGATGGGATACTCCCAATAGGGTGAATCAAACTCTCGCTCACCATAGGGGACCTGAACTGCCAAGCCACTGTCATGACAGATTTCTTAATCATCGATTGTCCTTCGGCATATAACGTAGTACTAGGACAACCTGCCATGAATGATCTTGACCTGATAGTATCAACCAAGGAACTTGTCGCTAAGTTTCCTACCCAAGCGAAACGGGATGTGTTCAAGGGGAGTAGCAGATAACCCATCATTGCTATGAAGAAGCGTTCAAACTCGAGATACAAAAAAGAAAGGTGGACATGGTCTATGGCGGGTATTCCCATCTGATGAGTGAAAGAGGGGTCGCTTACGACCTCGACCCCCAAGAGATGGATGTGAGACAGACCACAGGGCCGATTGAAGATCTAAAAGAAATACAGGTAAGTAAGGAAGATGGGGGAAGGTGCTTGAGAGTGGGAAAGCGACTGCCACCTGATGTAAAAATACAATTGGCAGACTTCCTTAGGGAAAACACAGATGTTTTCGCCTGGAACCATGAGGATATGGAAGGCATCGATCCAAAGATAATTTCCTATTAATTAAACATCGACCCTCAAGCTAAGCCAGTCTGCTAGAAAAGGAGACCAATGACTGTTGAACGCTATGTGGCACTCAAAGAAGAGGTGGACAAACTTCTGACTAACAAATTCATTAGGGAAGCCCAGTATCCGACCTGGGTAACCAACCCTGTCCTTGTCAAGAAAAAGAAAGGGAAGTGGAGGATGTGTATCGATTTTACAGATCTTAATCGAGCTTGCCCAAAAGATAGCTTCCCTCTACCGAGGATGGATTAGCTTGTCGATGCGATCGCAAGACACGAACTCCTCAGCTTCATGGATGCCTACTCCGGATATAATCAGATTCTAATGAACACATAAGACGAAGAACATACCTCCTTTGTCACTGACCGTGGACTGTATTGCTACAAAGTAATGCCCTTTGAACTAAAAAATGTGGGGCCAACTTACCAGCGGTTAGTGAACAAAATGTTCCAAGGGCAAATTGGCAAGACAATGGAGGTTTATGTGGACGACATGCTTGTAAAGTCTGAGCAGCTCGTCGATCAAGTCCGCGATTTGGATGAAATGTTTCGAATCCTAAGAAGATATCAGATGAAGATGAACCCCCTCAAATGCGCCTTCGGAGTAGCTTCGGGTAAATTCCTTGGCTTCATAGTCAACAACTGAGGGATCAAAGCCAACCCGAAAAAAAATCAAGGCCCTTCTTGACATGCGTTCTCCCGCTGGCCCCAAAGATGTCCAAAGCTTAAACGGCCAAGTCACAGCCCTAAGCCGATTCATCTCAAAAGCCTCTGATAAGTGCATCCCTTTCTTCAATGTCCTCAAAAAGGCTAAGAGGTTCGAATGGAAAGTGGAGTGTGAGGATGCATTTAGAAAACTTAAAGCTTCTCTCGGCCAGGCACCCCTCCTTTCCAAACCAAGAGAAGGGGAGACGTTGACTGTCTATCTCAGAGTATCGCAGTATACCCTGAGTGTGGCATTGACACAAGAAGAAGGGGCCATTCAGCTCCCTATATATTACATAAGCAACAGGTTATTGGACGCAAAAACAAGATATTCCCCTATGGAGAAACTCATCTACTGCATAGTTATACCCTCAAGGAAGTTGCAACCCTATTTTTAGGCCCACAGCACCAAAGTTCTCACACAATATCCCTTGAGAAAAATCCTATACAAGACTGATGCCTTCGGACAGCTGCTGAAATGGGCAATAGAGCTCGCCCAGTTCGACATTGAATATAAGCCCAGAATAGCCATTAAATGGTAGGCGCTAGCAGATTTTATCACTGAGTTCACAGGACCTGCAAGGGAAGAGGCAGAGCTTTTCGAGGAGCCTTGTTAGGAACTATTCGTCAACGGGTCATCCAACAACAAAAGGTAGGCACAAGGATACTTCTTATCAGCCCAGAAGGTCACAAAATCTTTAGCCTCCTAAGATTTGAATTCCAAGCCACGAATAATGAGGCTGAGTATGAAGCCCTACTAGCAAGCCTACGATTGGCTAAGGTGGTACAAGTGGGAAAGTTAAAGATATACAGTGATTCACAGCTCATGGTCAGTCAAATAAGGGGCAAATACCAAACCCACGAGCAAAGGATGGCGCAGTATCTCCGAAGGGTTTAAGAATTATTAGAATCTTTTCAGCAATCTAAGATTACCCAAATTTCGTGAGCTCAGAATGCTCACACTGATGCCTTAGCCCGGCTATCCACAGCAAACAAACCAAATCTCATAGAATCAATTTCGATAGAGTACCTTTTGTCCCCAATCATCGAATAGCAAGAAGAAGTCATAGTAATTGCAAATGGACCCAACTCGTGGATGAGCCCCATCATTAACTTCCTAAAGAATGAGACCTTGCCAGAAGACAAGGTTGAGGCACGATGCCTATGGACATGGGTGACCAGGTACTGTATCTGTGACAACGTCCTTTATAAAAAAGGATTTTTGACTCCTCTCCTAAGATGAGTTGACGGCCAAGAGGGTGATGCCATTCTAAAAGAGATCCATGCGAGACATTATGGAAACCATGCTGGGGGGCTGTCATTGGCACAAAAAGCCATTCAGTAGGGGTTCTACTGGCCAACCATGAAGAAGGATGCAATTAATCTCATTAGAAAATGCGACAAGTGCCAGAGATTCACAAAAATACCCAAGTTCCACCAGCTTATTTAAAGCAAATGGTGAGCCCGTGGCCATTCGCTATTTAGGGAATAGATTTGATTGGGCCGCTCCTAAAAGCCTGAGGCAACTATAAATATGCCATCGTAGCCGTAGATTACTTCATAAAGTGGGCTGAAGCAAGAGAGCTCACCGAAATTTCATCATCTAAGGTCCTAAGCTTTGTCTTAAGTAATATCATCTGCAGGTATGGGCTCCCCTAACAAATCATCACTGACAATGGAACCCAATTCACAAGCGAACAATTCATTGAGTTCTATAATAATTATGGGATTGTTAAGAGTTTTACATCCATGGATCATCCACAGAGTAACGAGCAGGTAGAGGCCGTCAACAAGATTATCAAGAAAATCTTGAAAACCAAACTAGAAGCCAGAAAGGGAGCATAGGCCGACAAGTTACAGACGGTATTATAGGCAAACAGGACGACCCCCTGCAGTTCAATGAGAGAAACCCCCTTCTCGATGGTTTATGGATGCAAAGCAATGATCCCTGCGGAATTCAAAGTCGTAACATAATGAAGGATTACCTTCGAACCAAGGGAAAATGACAGGCTACTCATCGTAAGCCTGGACCTTGTAGAGGAAGCCAGAGACAAGGCTAGCCTCAGGATTACCGCACGTCAACAGCGTATCGCGAGATACTACAATCGAAAGGTATGATCTCGAAGGTTCAACCTAGGCGATCTCGTTCTATGCCTTGTCCTGCCAGGGGCATGTAAGCCTAGCGAAGGGATTCTAAGACCGAATTGGGAGGGCCCATATTTAATAAAAAGAGTCATGAACAGTAGAGCCTATCACTTAGCAGATGAAAACGGGGAGGAACTCCCTATGCTTGGAATGCCAAGCATTTGCGATGATATTACTAGTAAAAGTTGTGAAGGGGATTTTGGTTTTATGAAATCTTATGTATTTCCTACAAGACATAATGTAATTTCAGAAGAAATAATAGAACCCGATATGTTGCAAGATAGTAGCAAAAATGAAGTCATTTGAGTCATCGAAAGACCAGAGTTTAATAAAGTTGCCATATCAATCAATTACAGATCCAAAAAAAAAAAAACTAAACCATACCACGAGGCCGTGGTGAGCCGCGTACCTCGCAAGCCTTCCTATGGTGCAATCCTTAGCCTCCAATACCCCAATTTTTTGCTTCGACCCTAGGATTGTACTCATACTCTGAACAAAAGGCAAAGTGTACTCTTCTGTAAGAGAGTTGGCTTCTGTGAGAAGAGGAATGAATTCACCCTCACCGCTGTAAGAAGACGCTCCCCTTTTGCCCTTATCAGCCTTTCTTCTTTTAGGAAGAGGACCGGGCGGAATGAGGGTTTTAGCTGCACCTACTGCCTCAAATTGCAACAGTGATGATGCCCCTCGAGGAGTGGCTATGAATGATGGTGGCAGTACAATGATGTCCGAGTCCATGTCGCCGGGAGCAGGAACTTGATTAGTAAAGGGAGGGGCAGATTAGTCTCGGGAGGAGGAAGATGTCACTAGATGGTAGAGCCTTTAGGATGAGATCCATGACGCTGTCGTAATCATCAAAATCGGCAGGTCTAGCTTTCGATACCCGATGAATCCCGACCTCCTCTGTAACCTCGATATCCAACGGAGGTGCGAGTTAGTATAAGCAAAGCTGAGACTCGTTGAAACGGAAGTCACTCTCGAGATCGCTCGCCAATCTGAAACCGTCCAAAACTTCAAGCTCCCTGACCCCCAAAGTGGGATTCTTTCCAGTCCCAACTGCAAAGAAAAGGAGAGGAGGAGAGATTGTCAGAAAGGACTAGTATGCGAGATGAAGAACAAACAGATCAACAAACATATCACCATATGCAATGATTATCAGCTAAACTTACCCAGAGTTAGAACGAAATCAAAATTTTTAAGATATTGTAACGAGAGGCAGGATACGTAAAACCAGAGAAATTTGTGAGGCCCTACATTGGACTTGCCTATCGCAGCCCCCTTCGGTAAGATATCCCTATACAGTGTTCTCCTGGCCCTAAGGTAATACTGCCTGCCTGACACGTTTGCACACCTGAGGTTGTAAAGATAACATAAAGTCTCAGGAGATGGTGGAGGCAGGTGATTACCCAAATAGATCAGAGCCAGGGAGACAAGCGAGGCATATGAGTTGGGAGTCAGTTGGAACGGGCTGAGTTTTATTTTATTCAAAAAATTGATGATGAAAGGGGAGACGGGAAACCTAAAACCAGCCGTAAAATGTGGCAAGCTCATAGCAATAAATCCTCTGGGGGTGTGCAGCGTAATCATCCGCCACTAGAACCATTGTAGTATACCCTCTGGGCACTCGATGGGAGCGAACAATGAGCTGAACCTCCCGCAAGCGCATCATAGAAGCGTAAAAATTAAATGTGCGATGATCGTGGAGTTCTCTCACCACGTCACCTAGAGGTTCTTCATGAGCCATAAATGACGGGACCTCACCCCCCCCACTAGGTGTCGCATCACCAGTGTGTTGTGCCATCGTCACTTCTGAACTCGCTTCCATATCCTCATCATCCTCCTTTATCTGGTGGCAACGTCGCACATGACCTGTTTCCATCTATAAAGGAAGAAAGCTGGTTAGGCCACTGTAAGCGAGCCGTACCAAAACTAAAAAGCCTAAGACCCCGCAGATCACAAGCCATGCGCAACACGAGTCACCACTATAACAACCCGAACCATACTGGGGAGGGAAAAGATAGAAAAGAGGATGGCCCTGGGATTACATAATCCTAAGGCCTGGCAAGAAACATCTGATAACCCTAGGAGCAACTGACAAGCCAACCTTATTGAACCAAGCAAGATAGAAACACAAAGAAGTAAACTAGTGATCGGACCTATCTCTTATCCGCTGACGGAAGAAAAGACCCCTTATAACCCGATAATAGAAAAAGTAAACCGAGACATACCTTAGTTCCTTTGAGGAGGGAAGTCCGGTTGAAATGTAGTTGCAGCACTGGCAAGGATAACCTTCGAAGTCTGGGATGAAGGCCGGAAAGGAATCGAAGTGAACAGGTAAATCTGAAGCTAAGGCAACAAGCCGAGGATGAGAGAAAAGGCTGAAATTGAAAAATTTTCAAATGACTCGGATAGAAAGGAACAAGAGAATCCTCCAGGTATAAGAAAGAAGTAACCCAACCGTTAGATTAAAAAAAAAATTGTTGGTTACCCACAATCCAACGACTAGGGGAATACAAAAGTCAATAAATGATGGGACAGGAAAATGCATGAAAATCTAGAAACCATAATTACTCGCCATCATAGAAAGACGAAAAGTTGTGCATGCAGAGCAAACAGGAGAATTAGGCAGCTCAGTGGCCATCACATACCAAAAGGATCGGGGCTTGATAAACGATCTTGCGTCCAAGTAATATGCAGAAAACGTAGAATTCTTGCGTGAAGTCACGTTCAAGTAATGTGCCTGCCCCGCACAGAATTCTTGTGTGAAACGATATTGCGTCCAAGTAATGTGCTGACCGCACAGAATTCTTGCACAAGTTGAGGGCTCGATAAATGATCTTGTGTCCAAGTAATACATAGAAAGTGTAAAATTCTTGTGTGAAGCCGCGTTCAAGTAATGTGCCTACCCCGCACAGAATTTTTGCACAAAATAACATTGCGTCCAAGTAATGTGCTGACCACATAGAATTCTTACGCAAGTCGAGGGCTCGATAAATGCTCTCACGTCCAAGTAATATGTAAAAAGCGTTGAATTCTTACGCAAAGCCGCATTCAAGTAATGTGCCTGCCCCGCATAGAATTCTTGCGTGAAACAACATTAGGTCCAAGTAATGTGCTGACCGCACATAATTCTTACGCAAGTCGAGGGCTTGATAAACGATCTTGCATCCAAGTAATACGCAGAAAGCATAGAATTCTTGCGTGAAGCCGCTTTCAAGTAATGTGGCTGCCCCGCACAAAATTCTTGCACGAAATGACATTGTGTCCAAGTAATATGCTGACTGCACAGAATTCTTGCGCAAGCCAAGGGCTCGATAAACAATCTTGTGTCTAAGTAATATGTAAAAAGTGTAGAATTCTTGCGTGAAGCCACGTTCAAGTAATGTACCTACCCCGCACAGAATTCTTACATGAAACGACATTACGTCCAAGCAATGTGCTGACCACACAGAATTCTTGCGCAAGTCGAGGGCTCGATAAATGATCTCGTGTCCAAGTAATATGCAGAAAGCGTAGAATTCTTGCACAAGTCGAGGGCTCGATAAACGATCTCGCATCTAAGTAATATGCAGAAAGCATAGAATTCTTACGCGAAGTCACGTTCAAGTAATGTGCATGCCCCGAATGGGATTCTTACACGAAACAAGTTCAGAACCTCGCGTGCATACAGAGTTTCCATTAGACTAAAGATTCGCATGAACACTAGTCGTTATCAGAGGATTCGACAGTCTAACCCTCTCAACAAGTTCAATGCCAGAAGTGGAGGCCAGGACGTAACTCTCATCACGTGAAGCGAGCTGAGAGTTAGGGGGCTTATGTTATATGCATTATTAGGATACGAGGTGCGAGAAGGGCAACATCCAGAGGGTGAATGTGGTCAAACGAAGAAAGGACCCAGGGCAGAACCTAACCCTACCCAGAAGAAATAGCCATCGACACATAAAAGCCACAAAGCCTCGCTATGTCGTGAGACCCAGGACGCGAGGGATCATGACTGCGTCGACCAGAGACCGATAAAGCGACCAAACAAGGATAGAGGTAACGACCTAGGAGCCTTGACCCACGATCTCTCCACCAGCCCACCACCAATAGACGATCATACAAAGTCCAGTCAGCAATCTGAAGTATGCCAGAAATGTTGACAGCTTAGGTCCCAAGCAATACACATTAGCTCCCCGGAAATCTGACAGTGATTTGCCCAGCATTAATTATCCGACGACAAACATTTAATGCCATAAGCGGTGAAGGTGATCATTTTGCCGATCAAGAAAATTACACTTGTAACCCTTCCCCTTACTATAAATAGAAGGGAAGAGATCATTATAAAAAGAGAGGACTCTGCTTGTATCAAAAGAATTTAAAATTAGGAAAACAAATGGCCAGCTGTGAGAAAGTGAGATAACCATTGTAATCTGGTCTAACAAGACCTTTGAATAGCAAATACCATAAAGAGTAACATAGACATAGGGGCCAGTAATTGGCTTTGGCTGAACCACGATAAACCCCTGGTGTTATTGCTCTCTTCTAATTTTCCTCTTCTAACCTTTGTTGTATTCCTTCTCTTTTTCTCAAATATGTAGTCTGGGGTGTTGTACCAAGGAAGCTAGTTGACTGGGTTTTGGTGTCAACAGTAACTAAGTTCATTAATGAAATATGTAAAATAAGAGTTTTAAACATTTCGTATGATTTATGAATCCACTTGCGGGCTCAATAACTATTTTTGTTAGATAAACAAAAATTCTCAAAGAAATATGAAACAAGTTTCATTATTCTCTATTAGGAAATATAAATTTTGAGCTTGAAAAATAGACTAACCACTTAAGCTAAAGCAAGAAAATGTAAGGACATTGAAGATCAAAAACATCACTTTTGCCTCTTAAACATTTTAATATGCAACTAAATGGTAATATGCATTAGAGAAAAAGGAAACATCTCAATTTCCATGGGTGTCCTAGATGTTGGAAGGAAGAGATAGTGTATAAATATCATTTATAATTTTGGCATACATAAACTTTGAATACAATAGGTATATATACTCATTTAAATGACTCTTTGACAATTACAAATAATTCTAACTATATGAACCTATATACAAACCACTTATATCTAAATACATATACTTTCATATTCAAAATACATGCACATACAATGAACTATGATAATATAATCCTAAAAGACACATGAACTTTAACATATTAAAATTATAAAATTACTATTTCTAACATTTTCTCTTAATTTTGGAATTTCTTCAATCCAAGATTTCATCCAAAATCTTCAAACTTGAGGGGCTTTTCAAAAAATCTTGTATTGTACTCTTGAATGTAGAGTACAAAAATTTTCTCATAATCAACCTTAATGTTTTGCTTGTGACCTTTGGTAACAATACTTGTTTTGAGTCTCTTCGCATCTCGCTTAGTATTTTCCCTCATCATAAGCATCACTTTGACTTTAATATCATCATGACCAATGGGATACGTCCAAAACTTTTGCTTCTTCTTGACCATGATCTCTTCATCCATAACTTGTCCCTTTGGATTATCATTAATATGTTCATGAAATTTCGATTGGTTATTCTCTACATAGAGACAAGACAATTCATCAAGCATTTCATTTAAACATCCTTTGGAGATAGGCAATACTTCATGAATAGGAGAAGATATAGGTAGTGGCATCATCCCTTCCATAGACTGTATAGTCTTTAGTTCTTCGATGATTTAGTCTTCTTCTCTAAAAAGGAAAGGCAAATCATCACCTATGTCTTCCTCCTTGACCACAACTATAACCTCTTCATCTTTAAAAAGACAAGACAAATCTTGAGTTATCTCATCTCAAACTTCATAATTGCAAGTTATTTTTTTCAACAAATTCAACATTCCCTTTGTTGAATTTTTCATAATTTCCTTTTTCTTCATTTCTCTTTTTTTCTTTTTCTTTTCCTCCTTTAAACTCCTTTTGCAAATTCTCCCAAGCTTGTGTTGCAACGGTTGCATTTGCTACAATCTCAAACAACAAATCATCCAAACTTTGATGGATGAATGTTAAGGCAAGTTGATCTTATCGCTTTGCCTCTACCAAAGCGTCTTCTTCATCTTGAGACAAAGCAACCTCATCTTGTGGTGGGGTGTAGCCTTTCTCTGCACTCTCCAATACTCCTTGTCCTCTAAAAAATACCTTCATATGAATATACCAAAGATCAAAATTCCTTCTTGTAAGAAGAGGAATTGAGATATAATACAATGCAACATAATCTATCTCTCAACACTTATGAACTAAGCTCTGATGCCACTTTGTTAGGAGGAAGAGGTATTGTAAAAATCTCATTTATAATTTTGGCATATGTAAACTTTGAATACAATAGATATATATAGTCGCTTAAATGGCTCAATGACAACTACAAATAATTCTAGTTACATGAACCTATACACAAACCACTAATATCTAAATATATGTACTTTCACATTTAAAGTACATACACATATAATGAACTATAATAATATAATTCTAAAACACACATGAATTTAGAGATATTGAAATTATAAAATTACTATTTTCAACGCCGAAGCCTTGCTACACTCACTACTACTGCCACATAGATTTTGTCAGTTACCTTCTCCATGTATCCAAATAAAGCATGCCTCCAATTCTTCTTCAACAACAGAACTCCAATAACTCCCCAGACCCAGTCACATATCCAACTGCTATCACAAAGTAAAACAACATCTTTTTTCTTCCATCATCATTTCCATGCTTTTCTTCAGACCCAATGCTTGAAATAGGTTGATGTGCTTCATCGCCTAGGCATTTGTTCGTTAGAGGAATTCCATAGAGATATGGATTGCAAACATATATGGATGGATCATCCTTAAAAGTCGAAAACTAATTCTTCTGTGGAATTGGCCCTGAAAAGTTATTGTGTGGCAAGTTCAAGTGGCTCAAGAAAGTTAAGAGGGACATGCTGTCTGGAATAATGCCTGAAAGTACATTATCTGATAAATCAATAGACTTCAATGACTTCATGTTCCTAATGTTGCTTGGAATCTTTTCGAATAAATGATTGTGTGATAAGTTTAAGTTCACCAATTTGGAAAGAGCACTTAGACTTTTAGGGATATGTCCAATCAATTTGTTATTGGACAAGTTGATATTGAACATAAATTCCAGATTTTTAGTGTATTCAAATTCTCTTCCTTTGATGATTTGATTGACATGCTCTTTGTCCCATTGATAGAACCTAACACGAAGACTTAATGGCTGTATTGATGAATTTGCTAATAATGTTGGTGCTAACACTCCAATTGCAGACTTATCTTGACCTACTATCATTCCTCGAAGTTGGTCAATGCAATGAGGAATTGAGCCCACTAAATTGTTCTGCGTGAGATCAAGAATTTGCATTTGGATGAGTTGGCATAGGCTCGAAGGAATAGTACCATTGAACTTGTTCCCTAGAAGCCTATGAACTATCAATGAGGTAAGAGACTCCCCAATCCGTGAAGGTATAGCGCCAGATATTTGATTATCTCCAACATCTAGAATTGTCAATTTCTGGCAGTGTCCATTGGTTATTGGAAGCTCCCTATGGAAGCTATTGTTGCTCAAGTTCAATGATGTAAGACAATGAGGAAAGTAAGCACTGCTAGTTGAGATGGGAATGGTTCCTGATAATTTATTGGATGATAGATTTACAAGTTCCAGGGAATCCATTTGCCCAAAACAGTCAGGAATTTCACTGGATAGTTTATTATTTGGAAGATCCAAATTGTAGAGTTCCTTCAACTTGCATAATCCCTTTGGAATAGAACCATTTAGAAGGTTATTACCAAGAAGTAAAGCATTTCACTTTGGCATCCTATGATGAAGGTCCTCCGGAATTGGTCCATTGATTTGATTGTTGGAGAGGTCCAATTCAACTAGATCCATTTGCTGAAACCATTTTGGAATTGTTCCTTCAATGCTGGTGTTAGATAAGTCTAACTTGATGAGTTTATTATGTGTTTGGAGCTATTGAGGAAACGAGGACTCAATTCTGCAAGAATGCAGTTGAAGATTTGCCAGTTGAAAAGGAGGTAACCAATTGGGCTTTAGCTTTACAGCTAAGTTGTTAAACCCAATCCTCAAAGATTGCATGTTGGACATATTACCAAGATGAATTTCATTGATTGTGCCTTCCAAGGAATTGTTTGAAAGATCCATAGTGTACAAGTTATAAAGGTTTCCGAAATTGTTGATTATTATCCCCTTCACATGATTGCTTGAAAGATTTAATACCCTCAAAGTCGACAACCTAGCTAGTGAAGCTGGAATGGTCCCATTTAATTGATTATCCACAAGACTCAAATACGTCAGACTCTTGAGCTATCCTAAAGAACTTGGCATGGAAGATGTAAGGTGGTTTTCTGAAAGGTCATGGAGTTGAATGGAAGACATGTTTTGGAAAGCATTACTAAGAATGGGACCAGAAAGTGAATTGCCTCTAAGATTCAGAACTTCAACTTTGGAAGCAAATGTGGAATTCATGAAATCATGAATTCCACAGTACATTAAGTGAATGTGCAACAGAGAAGGAAGCTTAGAAATAACCTGC
>JANHAO010010342.1:0-17730 GCA_026873985.1 Saraca asoca
TTTAAATTTTATCATAATTTTCAATATTTTATTCAAAATTTTAGTTATTAATATAATAAATAGTATTATTTTATTTCCTGACTGAGCTAAACAATAAGAAAGGGATTCACAAATAATCTGATTCTATTTCCTGACTGAACCGAACAGTTCAAATAAGTAACAGTTTTCATTCCCTTTCCTTTCCTTATTTGATTCCATTCCCTTTTCGTTTCCATATTAAACCAAACAAGCCCTAAGGGATTCATTATACAGTACATATGTAATTAACACGAAATGAATTCTCTGTTTCATTCACACTTTTTCCTTTATTTATTCAGATAATCAAACCATAGGAGGTAAACATAAAACGTTCAAGCATCAACAATGTTCTCAATGCTAGCTAATGCGAAAACAAGCTCAGGTTCTTCCCTTCCAACTCCACGGGTTCCATTTATTGCATTGTTCTTCCCCAATGCCTTCGATGCCAAATGTACTGCCTTCTATCCGGATATCATCATAGCCCAAAATGTTGGACCCTGCAAAGACCCAAAGTTCATGAATGCCATCTCATTTATATCACCCAACCTATATTAATGCCATCTCATCTCACCTCTATTCTTTTTTTTTTTCAAAATTTAAATTGCTACTAAAAACAAGAAGCAGTGACATTTAAAAATAGTTAAGTTTAAGTTAATTAAAATATAATATATAGTGGCATAACAAGTTATTCCAGTGATGTTATACTAAATCAAAGCTGCTTAGAAAGAAAGGAATCTCTGTTTCCGGTTTGTTAGGTCACTGCTTTTGTTGAAAAGTATCGTGATTACTAAACACTCCTTGGATTGCAATTCAAACCCAAGTTCTAACTCAAGAATTTTTTTTTCTTGCTCTCTTATTTTTTTCATTAAAACTCAATTAATAATAACAAAGAAAAATAAATAAATATGAAAATCTACCAGAACAACAATTCAATTTTTTTCCTTTTTTTCTTTATGAAATTAAATAACTTAATAATCAAAATAAAAAAACTAAACTTAACCTGAATTCTACATCGACAGTTTAACCTCTTTGAGGTTGTCAGAAGCAATATAACCCATAAGATCTCAAAGCAAATAATACCGCTTTGATATCATGTTGAGAAAATAATTAAGGTTTATGTTAGGGAAAAAGTAGAAAAAGGCTAGAGAGAGTTTGAAGAGGATAAAAATAATATAATTAAATAAATAAGACTATTGAATTATATTGAAAAACTTAACCCTACTCCTCTATTTATATAGAGTCTATACCGGAGATAGAGTTTTAATAAAAGTTAATAACTTATTGGCTTATCTAAACTTACGACTTATCTATAGTATTATAGTCTAACTAAATAACCTAATGACTTATTAGTTATATATTCTATCTCTATTTTCTAACGTTGATAATCGCTTTGCCATTAAAAGGGTTATACAAACTATATGCTTTGGATTTAGAACAATAGCCAATAAAAGTGCATTTATCAGATTTTTCATCAAGTTTATTGTAGTTTTGAGAGTCAATCAAGGTATAAGCGATACAACCAAAAAATCTTAAATGTTTACCCAAGGCCTCTTTCTTGATCAAGCCTCATATGGAGTTTGATCATGAGCAGTCCTTGTTGGTGATAAATTTAGCAAGTATACAATTGTGGCAACTACTTCTCCCTAAAAATGATTTGGAAGAACTTTAGCTTATAGCATGCTTCTTGTTGTCTCAACCAATGTATGGTTTTTTCATTTAGCCACCCCATTGTGCTTTGGTGTGTATGGCGTTGTCAACTCCTTATGTATTCCATGTTGTTCACAAAAAAGATTAAAATCATGTGATAGAAATTCTCCCCTATGTCAGTTCACAAAGCTTTTACATATCTCCCACTTTGCTTTTCAACAAATGCCTTAAATTTCTTAAAAGCCTCAAAAGATTTAAACTTGGATTGTAGGAAATAGACCTAACTCATATGACTATAATCATTTGTTAGCAATAAAAAATATTGACTTCCACAAAAAGATTTGATTTTTCATATATAGGACCACATAGTCTGCAAGTTCAAGACAACTAGATGCCTTCCAAGATTTTCTTACAAGAAATGGCCTTTTACTTTGTTTCCCATAAACATATGCTTTACACAAATTCAATGACATAATTTTAGGCAACCTAAGCACGATTTCTTTTTGACACAACAACTTCAATCCTTTCGCATTCAAATGCCCATATCTAAAATGCCATAATTTGGATTCATTTTTTTTCCTTGATAGCAAGAGCATGATTTTCGATACCAGAAACATCAAGTGGAGAAAGCTTATTTTAAGTGAATCTTACCTCAACTACTACTTGATCTGAATTTCCATCTTTAATCACACATGAAGTATCATTAAACAAGATAAAAAATCTAGTAGCCATTAGCTACCCCACACTCAATAGATTTTGTGATAAACTAGGGACAAAGAAGATATTATGGAGAAGCTTTACATTACCATGGTCGTTGTTGATTGCCACAATTCCTTTGCTTGCAACTATCATCTACTTGTCATCTCCAAGTCTCACTTTGATCTTGTATGATTCATCAAGCTCCTTTAACAATGATTTTAAATCCATCATATGGTTAAAACAACCACTGTCCAAGAATCAAGTGTTACTGGAAACTTGTATGCCCTCATGCTTCACCAGGTATAACTTCATTTCCTTTTCTTTGGATACTTCATCAGCATAGTATGCTTGCTTTTTTCTTTTCCAGCAATTTGCCTTTACATGGCCAAATCTCTTGCAATAGTGACATTGTATGGGCTGCCTTTGTCCATCTTGCTCACCAAATTGTCCTTGTCCTCCACATTGACTACCTCTACCTTGGCCATGACTTCTTCTTGCTAGTTGTAGTTGTTTTTCATTTGGGCTTAAAGTCTCCCCCTTTATGTAGAATGCAATTTCTTCACTCAGCTCTATTATCCTATTCAATCTTGCTTCATGTGCTTCCAAGGAACCCATTAGTTAATCAAATGAAGAAATAGAAATATTCATAGACTTTTCTATTGCAGCAATTACATGATCAAACTTCGGAGATAAACTCCCCAAAACTTTTGCGACAGCTACTTGATTAGCACAATTTTCACCAAAAGTCCTCATTTGACTAATAATTGTTGAGACTCTAGATAGGAAATCTTGCCTCCTTATTCTTCATATGCAAGGTTTCAATGTCATGAAGAGATTGAAGTTTTACATAGTAATTATCTTTGAGTCACCGTGAAACTCTTTTTGCAATATTTTTCAGGCTTCTTTTGCTATCATTGCTACTGTGATTCTTGAGAACATATTCTTAAGGACTGCTTGCTGGATATAGAACAGTGTCTTGGTGTCTCTCTTCTTGTTCTCTCTAGCCTCCTCATCCAGATTATGACAATAATGCTCAACCAAGTCCCAAAGACATTGGGATTTGAATAAGGTTTTCATCTTGATACTCCAGAATTCATTATAAATACACATGTTTGTCTCATTATTGAGTACGACTTCATAATTTCTTCTCTCTCTTAACAAGTACCATCATTAACCAACAACTTCTTGTTCAAGTTCATAGGTGTAGCTATAACTTTGCAATTAAACATGTTAAATCTTTTAAGTAAATCAACTGCATATTTCCTTTGATTTCAAATGTTAAACTTGGATTGGAAGACAAAGAACTATCAGATGACCCAGAATTATATAGAGAGTTAATGAGGAAATTGAACTATCTTACTATCATTAAGCCTAACATTGGGATGCAATTTTATACATCTTAAAATATCTCAAGAAGGCACCTAAGCATGGAACCTTGTATAAAAATCATGGCCACTGTAAATTAGAAAGATTTTTTTATGCAGACTAGGCAAGATGTCTTATGGACCAAAGATCTACTTCAGGATATTGTGTGCTTGTTTGTGAAAATCTTGTGTCCTAGAAATGTAAGAAATAAACTATTATATTTTGATCAAGTGTAGAATTTGAGTACCAGACCATAGCCCATGTTACATCTAAACTTGTGTGGATTTCTTACCTTCTTCGTCAACTTAGGATTAAATCCTATGGAACTATGTAGTTATGATGTGATAATTAAGCTATCACTCACATTGCTATATAGAGGTTGATTGTTATTTTGTTAGGTTGAAACTCTAAGAAGGGGTTATTGATCTTAGACATATTAGAACTAGAGATCAACTTAGTAAGTTATTTACTAAGGCACTTCTAGAAAAACAGGTTAATGATATTTGTAAGAAGTTGGACATGTTTGATATCTATGCTTCAGCTTAATGGGGAGTGTTAGTAAAATAAGTTATTTAAGTAATAAGCATAGGATTAGATAAGTGATAAGGCTAGGTAGGATATATGATAAGCCTAGTTAGGTTAGCACATTATAGACCTATTAGAACTTTATTTTAATCGTACTTGAGGTACATATTTTCATTATAAATGCACATATTTGTTTTATTGTTGAGCATAGCTTCATAATTTCTTTTCTCTTTCTTAACAAGTACCATCATTAACCTATAACTTCTTATTCAAGTTCATAGGTGTAGCAGTAACTTTGCAATTAAGCATGTTAAATCTTTTATGTAAATCAATTGCATATTTCCTTTGTGAAATAAATTAACACTCCATTTTTAACCTGCTTCACTTCTATGCCAAGAAAGTAATGTAACAAACCTGAATTTGACATTTCAAATTCTTTTTTTCATACATAATCGAAACTCATCTATGAAAGAGGAAGAAGACCCCATGTAAATCATGTCATCAATATAAAGACAGATAAGGAGAAGATCTTTACCTTATATATCACACAAATAGTGGGTTCATTATTACTTCTCTCAAAGCCATTATGAAGAAAATATGAGTCAGTTTTGTCATACCATGCCCAAGGAGCTTGTTTTAGGTCATAGAGTGCTTTTTTTAACTTGTACACTTGCTCATCTCTTCCAGGAACAGCAAACCCTCTACTTGTGAAACATACACCTCTTCTTCCAACTCTCCATTAAAAAACACAGACTTGACATTAAATTGATAGATAGGCTAATTCAATTGGGCAGCCAAGGCTAGTACACTTCTTACTGTTTCATACCTTGTTGTTGTGAATACCCTTTCGCTATGAGACGTGCCTTGTGTTTTTATATGCTTCCATCTGAATGAAACTTTGTTCCAAAGATCCATTTTACTCCAATAGCTTTTTTTCCTTTAGGAAGATCTACCAATTCCCATGTCTCATTGTTTTTTCAATTGCCACAAGCTCTTCTTTCATTGCATTACTCCATTTTTCTTTCTTCACTGCTTCTTCAAATAAGGTTGATCCACAACAAATATGGCTTGTGTGGTTGCATAAATATCCCCCAAAAATCTAAATTTTCTTGGAGGTGTTTCATTTGATAAAGCTGAGAAATATGAGCCCGGAGAGCTTGGAGGATTTTATTGTTTGAGTCTCATTTGGCGGAGCATCATTTTCTATTGGAAACACAATCTGACCACCTTCTTTATTCTCATCCCAATCCCACCTTGCCTCTTTATTAAAAATAACATTCCTGTTGATAATTACTTTGCCATTAAAAGGGTTATACAAACTATATGCTTTGGATTTAGAACAATAGCCAAAAAAAGTGCATTTATCAGATTTTTCATCAAGTTTATTACAGTTTTGAGAGTTGATCAAGATATCAGCAATACAACCAATACAACCAAAAAATCTTAAATGGCTTACCCAAGGCCTCCTTCTTGATCAAGCCTCAAATGGAGTTTGATCACGAACAGCCCTTGTTGGTGATAAATTTAGCAAGTATACAACTATGGCAACTACTTCTCCCTAAAAATGATTTGGAAGAACTCCAGCTTGTAGCATGCTTCTTGCCATCTCAACCAATGTACGGTTTTTTCGTTTAGCCACCAAATTTTGCTATGGTTTGTATGGTGCTGTCAACTCCCTATGTATCACATGTTGTTCACAAAAAAGATTAAAATCATGTGATAGAAATTCACCCCTATGTCACTTCGCAAAGCTTCTACATATCTCCCACTTTGCTCTTCAACAAGTGCCTTAACTTGATTGAAAGCCTCAAAAGATTCAGACTTGGATTGTAGAAAATAGACCTAACTCATACGACTATAATCATCTGTTAGCAACAAAAAAAATATCGACTTCCACAGAAAGATTCAGTTTTCATATATAGGACCACACAGTCTGCATGTACAAGTTCAAGACAACTAGATGCCCTCCAAGATTTTCCTACAGGAAATGGCCTTTTACTTTGTTTCCCATAAACACATGCTTCACGCAAATCCAATGACATAATTTTTGGCAACCTAAGCACCATTTCTTTTTGACACAACAACTTCAATCCTTTCACACTCAAATGCCATAATTTAGATTCATTTTTTTTTCCTTGATAGCAAGAGCATGATTTTCGATACCAGAAACATCAAGCGGAGAAAGCTTATTTTAAGTGAATCTTACCTCAACTACTACTTGATTTTCGATACTAGAAACATCAAGTGGAGAAAGCTTATTTTAAGTCAAGCTTACCTCAACTACTACTTGATCTGATTTTCTATTCTTAATCACGCATGAAGTATCATTAAACAAGACAGAAAATCCAGTAGCCATTAGCTACCCCACACTCAACAGATTTTGTGATACACTAGGGACAAAGAAGACATTATGGAGAAGCTTTACATTACCATGGCCATTGTTGATTGCCACTATTCCTTTGCCTTCAGCTATCATCTGCTTGTCATCTCCAAGTCTCACTTTGATCTTATATGATTCATCAAGCTCCTTGAACAATGATTTTAAATCCGTCATATGGTTAAAACAACCACTGTCCAAGAACCAAATATGACTAGAAACTTGTGTGCCCTCGTGCTTCCCCAGGTAACTTCATTTCCTCTGCTTTTGCTGCTTTGTCAGCATAGTATGCTTGTTTTTTTCTTTTCCAGCAATTTGCCTTTACATGGCCAAATCTCTTGCAATAGTGGCATTGTATGGGCTGCCTCTGTCCATCTTGCTCACCAAATCGTCCTTGTCCTCTTGCTTGACTACCCCTGCCCTGGCCATGACCTCTTCTTGCTAGTTGTAGTTGTTCTTCATTTGGGCTTAAAGTCTCCCTCTTCATGTGGAATGCCTTTTCTTCACTCAGCTCTATTATCCTGTTCAATCTTGCTTCATGTGCTTGCAAGGAACCCATTAGTTCATCAAATGAAGGAACAGAAATATTCGTAGACTCTTCTATTACAGCAATTACATGATCAAACTTTGGAGTTAAACTCCTCAAAACTTTTGCGACAGCTGCTTGATTAGCACAATTTTCACCAAAAGTCCTCATTTGACTAACAATTGCTGAGAATCTGGATAGGAAATCTTGCGCTGACTCCCTATTCTTTATATGCAAGGTTTCAAAGTCACGAAGAGATTGAAGTTTTATATATTAATTACCTTTGAGTCTCCTTGAAACTCTTTTTGCAATATTTTCCAGGCTTCCTTTTCTGCCATTGCTGCTGCGATTCTTGAGAACATATTCTCATGGACAGCTTGCTGGATAAAGAACAGTGTCTAGGTGTCTCTCCTCTCGTTCTCTCTCAGATTAGCCTCTTCATCCGGATTAGGATAATCATGCTCAACCAAGTCCCAAAGATCCTGGGATTTGAATAGGATCTTCATCTTGATGCTCCAAAATTCATGAATTTCACCTTTGAAGACAGGAATCATAGGCTGAGACATGTTCACAGAATTGCCATCGGCAGCCATGAATATCTTCGAATGTATTAAGCCCGGCTTTGAAGGAACCAGGCTCAGATATCACTTTTCTGGAAAGCAGGAAACTTTGCTGAAAAAATAGGGGCTAATTAAACAAAAGAGAATTGAGAACAGAGGAGAAAATGAGATAAGCTTTACTGAAATTTTATTCCAATTTTCTATTACAGTTCAACAACTCTGAGTGCCTTTAAATAAGCATTACAAAGTGGCTATGTGATTAAAACAAAATCTGATTTTTGGGAACTGAATCAGATTTTTAGATAACAAATCAAACTACTCAACGAAAAACAAAGAATTAAATTAAAAAAAAAAAAAAAACAGCTGAAAAAATGGGAACTACTTTGACTCAAGGACTGCTAGCAGATTTGTCTGTCAATTTTGAATCATTCTTCAACATGGACTTGACTCATTTATAACATGAATGAGATAATCTAGATTGTTTGGTTCATTTATTTTATGAATTTGGCCTATCGAGTTAAAAATCAAATTGAATTGATTTGTTTTATGAATTTGGCCAATTGACTCAAAAATAAAATTGAATTGTATGCCACTCGTGAACTGGTTTAACTCGTTACCTCGTCTGCCTACAATTATACAGTGAGGCTTCGTCACCCACATCGGATTCGAATGTGGCCATGGTCGAATATATCCCAATCCAACAACGACTACACTACTGCATATTGCATGATTCAAATTACTAAGAAATGAAGGGACATCAATGGAAGCAGCATAAAACTTGTTAGGTCCAACGATTCTCTGAAGCTGTTGATTGACGGTTGATGTAGATTCAATTCAACAGCGTAAGCTTCACTCACTTTCTCTGCGGCTGCATTTGCAAGTACTCTCAAGATATGGATGATTTGGGTTCTGTTGGAAGAGATTTAGTATTTCATTTGTAGATTGGATTAGAAGAAAAAAAAAAGGTGTTTTCTTATTGCAAGTTCTGAAAAAACCCACCGCCGCTAGCATGGTCTCTGTCACAAGCACAAAACATTTTGGTTGAGTTGATGGGCTGTCTTTTGGAAAAGACGAGTCAGCTAAAAAAAAAGGCAGAATCAGTAAGGGGTGTGGGTGTGTGACTATCATTATTCCAGGAGGACTTGGAGAAGCAGATCAAATTCTGCAAACCTCCCAAAATGGTCGTATGATTTTGAAATCACATTTCGTACTCTTGTAAAGACCATGAATTAGTAGGTGAGACAATCATTTTATATGTTCTAAAACACCAATCTAGTTTTGGATTTTAGCCTTTTTCTTTGAGGGATTCATTATACAGTACATATGTAATCAAGACGAAATGAATTCTCTGTTTCATTCACACTTTTTCCTTTATTTATTCAGATAATCAAACCATAGGAGGTAAAAGTAAAACGTTCAAGCATCAACAATGTTCTCAATGTCAGCTGATGCGAAAACAAGCTCAGGTTCTTCCCTTCCAACTCCACGGGTTCCATCTATTGCATTGTTTTTCCCCAATGCCTTCAATGCCAAATGTGCTGCCTTCTGTCCGGATATCATCATAGCCCCAAACGTTGGACCCTGCAAAGACCCAAAGTTCATGAATGCCATCTCATTTATATCACCCAACCTATATTATTGCCATCTCATATCACCTCTATTTTTTTTTTTCAAAATTTAAATTGCTTCTTAAAACAAGAAGCAGTGACATTTAAAAACAATTAAGTTTAAGTTAATTACACTATAATATATAGTCGCATAACAAGTTATTCAAGTGATGTTATACTAAGTTTCAAATTATATATGATATGCATAATTAGATATTGACCTATATCATTTTTAAAAATCACATTTTGTCCTTTCCCTTAAAAGTTTGGAATATTCCTAATTATATTCCTCAATAATAATAAAAAAAAGATTTAAATGCATTTTGTTCTCTTTAATTTATAAAGTGATTGAGTTTGATTGATCATTTAATTCAAAGATATATATTTTAGAACTTACAATATGGATTTATATAATTCATGCACTTTGTGTAGTTACACCACATGTACAGATAACATTCATACAAATCTTATATTTCCAACATTTATGAAATATAAATTCTTGGACTATCAGTGATCCAAATGTCAACTTTCCAAGGGAGCAAAACAACATTCAAAGCATTGCAATCTTAAATTTTTGGGAACAAAAATTGATATTCTCAAATTATCAAGATCAAAGTGAACTAATTTGCAAGTAAGATAGGCCAGAAATGTATTTAAGCAAAAAACAAAAAGGGTTAAATTAGAATGTACCATTCTGGGGGCTCCATCAATTTCTGCAACCTCCATGCCGGTGACAATCATGCCAGGAACAATTTCCCTTGTCAGCTCAACGATAGCATCCTCAGCAGTGTTCATATCAAGTGCCTTCATCCCGGGAACACTCTCAATCATACCAATAGTCTTCAACCTCTTAACTCCAGTGGCACCAAAAGGCCCATCGTGCCCACAAGAGCTCACTACAACCTTAGCCTCCATCACATTCGGGTCCATGCAAGACTGTGTATCATGGTTCATCGAAACCAGAGCCCAGTTCGTCACAACTCCGGCAACTCTCCCTTCTTTGACGATCAAATCCTCGGCGGCAACGGCGTTGAACAGCTTCACGTTAGGCCTAGCCAACAGCTTGCTCATGATCGTTGACGTGAATAAAGCCGCATGTTTTATGACAACGTAGTTGTCTTGCTCGTCGTATTCGATGTCAAGTTCGTCGAGGAAGCGGTGCGCCGGTTTTCGGACCACCATGGCAGAGAAGAGCTGGCCCCCCAGCCACGCGCCGCCGCCAGGGCTGACGGATTGTTCGATTATGGCGACACGGATAGATGGGTTCTTGCTGAGCTCATAAGCGCAAGATAAACCCGCGGAGCCAGCACCGACGATGACGACGTCGGTGTCGGCGTAGGTGATCATGTCAGTCATGTAACGACGGGTCATTTCCCGGGAGACGATGGATTCTTTAATGGGTTGGAATTTAAAGGATTGAAGTTCATAAGGAGGTGGGTTAAGGGACATGGAGATTGTGGTGGAGTTAGTGGATTTGATGGGTAAAAAGGAAGATAAAGTAGGTTTGCCATGGAAAGAGGAGTTTTTGTGGTCGAAGAAAGAGGACTTTGAAGTGAGGGAAGAGCTGAGAGTTGCAGTAGCCATGGCTGCCATGAAAGAGCTTTTAAGAAATAGGGTTTGTGTAATCTATATGGAAGAGAAGGAATTTAGAGTTGAGATTGAAACGAGTGTGTGCGAGTAAGTAGGGAGAATTTATAAACAGGCAGTGGGGTCAGAGATCCCTGAAATATCAGAGTGAAAAATCTAAAAAGTGAAGCTCCTCGTGAGTAATGAAGATAGAAATTGAACGGTTGAGGATTGTTGCGATATTTTTTGCTATAGAAATTGAACAGTTTATGCTTATATGTTTTACCTTGTGGATATCAGTAATCCACGTAATGTAAGATATTTGTGCCATAGTTAATACTAACCACTGACTAATTATTAATTAGTGTTCCCTTGGTTTACTTTTATTTGTCGTTTAACTTAAATACATTACGATTAAGGAAAGGCAAATAGATAGTCTCAATTTCAAAAGGAAAGAACTTCATTTTATTAATTTACCCATTGAAAATCGTTAGAAGAAAATATAATAAATACATTTTTTATTTACTAAAACTACAAAGTGGAGGAAATAAAACAAATTTCTAAAACAAATAAAAATAAATGTGGAAATACCTCCGCAATCACTTTTGTCAATACCACAGCTTATTAAATATAAGAATTTTGGGTGGAATCATTGACACTTCCATTTATCTAGTTATACTCCTATTTTAAAGTAATTTTTAAAATTATTTATTTTTAATAAGTAAATCTTGTCATTAATTTATTACCTATTAACACTCCTAATTATCTATCTATATTTTTAATTTATTATGATTCTTACGAGGGTAATTATTTGAATTTTCCCTTGCAATTAGAACTCGATTCACACAAGATTTGACAACCCAAATTTAATTTCTCCTTTTTTTGAAAAAAAAAACTTTGTTAATTAGTGCTGTGACATTAATAATCTATTTTGTTTCCTCCCATGTTGTTATTTTTTTCTTGGGAAAAATATAAAATGTTCTTTTCAAATTTGAGATGGTTGAATTTTACCTTTACCAATTTTAACATTGAAAATCAAAATCTTAAACTATATAAAACTTAAAATTAATACCCATCATTTATTTAATTATTAATTTTATTAAATTATGTTATTTTTTATAAACTTTTTAAGTAAAAATCGTAATATTATTATATATTAATTTATCATGTCATTTTTTCACAAAAAATTTCTATATTATATAATTATTAGAAATTAAATTAGGTATATATATAATTTTGATTAAAATCTTGAAAATGAGATACAAAATTAGGTGTCAAAAAATGACGTGATAAACTAATATGCAATAATATTGTGACTTTTGTTTAAAAATTTAACAAAAAAATAACATAATTTAATAAAACGGTTAATTGATTGAATAATAGATATTAATTTCAAATTTTATATAATTTAAATTTTGATTTTCAAAGTTTTAAAGGTTGGTGAGACAAAATCCAACTACCTTAAGGAGGTATTTTTTGTTTTCCCTTTTTTTCGATTTAGGCAAATCAAGGGCAAAGTTAGACATAAATATATGGAGGGTCAAAGTATAAATTCTTAAGTAACTTCATAAAAATATTATACATTTTGGGGTTTATGTGTGATTTTTCTCATGAAAATTTAAAAAAGGGAAGAAAATTTTTCTATGGAATGATGAAACCATATTTATGGATTTTGCATTAACTACTTTATAATATTTAATGTGATTTATTTTATTCCTAAAATCATATTAATTAACTAAAATTATGTTAATTGAAAAAACATGATCAATTATATAAAAAAAACATAATCAAATAAATAAAATCAAGTAACCTAAATAAACCCATAAATTAAGAAAAACTAAAGAAAATATTCGACAAAAGCTTTAATAAAATTTTTTTAAAAAAATTTAATAAAACAATAATTTTTTTTAAAAACTCATGTATATCATAACTAACATTTAAAATAACTTATATATTAATCAAATGATAATTCATAATCTATATATACAAATAATTAACTTTTAAATATATATATAGTACAATTTTATATAGAGTTTGAAAACATAAATCTAAACAAGTAACACCCTTGGAAATGCGATGAAATATTCATCTGCTTCATATATAAACCTTGTACTGCCTCCTAAAAATTTGTACTTAATGTTAGCAATTTAACATTAATCTTAGGTTATGCTAGTGTTTACATAAATTAATTACATCATAATTAAACATGTGAAAACAAAATAGAAATGTGGTTGAGTAGAATCAATAAAGACTACGAACTTTCGTGGATGATATGAATTGCTTTAAAGAAAATGACAATACGTTTCAATCATTCCATCTATGTAAATTTATCTTTTCTTTAATTTTTCTTGTTATTTTTTCTGTATTATTCATGATTGATTCAAGAAAATATTTGCTATTTATATTTTCAGAGCCACACAAATGGACTGATAAAAGTTTAATGGACAAGCCCAATAGGTGAAGGCCTAGCTCAACCAGAATTAGGGTCGTAGAAGTAAGGCATCACGTCACCAAGGCACAAACTTAGGTTGTTGGCCAACAAAGATTGAAGCAGCCGCCTTGGGTCATTAGGGACGAGATCCAGATTATGGCTCGGAAGCACGCCTTACTAATCATCCATTTAAAAGGCCATTCAGATGCTTATTTAATGCAAATTTGTTATCAACCGTTGTAACTAATTTATGACTCATTTCCATTATGAATACATTGTAACACCCCGGTTATATAAAAAGGGGTAGAAACCATTGTAAAGAGATACAGACAGATATAGACAAACTGCATATTGAAACACTCAGCAAAATATTGAAAATACTATAACCATAGACATAGGCCTTACATTCTAACTGAATCACGTTCAAAAGCTTTTGGTGTCTATTACTCTTCCTCTCATTCAATCTCTTTTTTATTCATATTTGCATTCATAACTTGCAATTTGGAGTTTTTGCTAAACCTCACAAGTTAATTGAATTTTATCGTTAACATTTTGGCATTAAAAGGATGGCCTAAACTGCACACTCTCTCTCACTGATTCACTGTGTAACTACAATGGCAAGAGGAAGAACCACCAAAAGTATAGACGCTATCGCTGGTTGGCTTGAAGGTTAAGTGGAGCAACGATGAGAAATGTTTTCGATTAAGGGCTCAGTCCTCCTTGCAGTAGGCGCCTGTGCTACCCCACAACAGGTGCTACTACTGGGATGGCTCCATTGACCTCTCACCAGCCTATTGCTTTTGAGACTGACGGAGCGCAAGCATGACACCAGTGTTAAAGGGTGCTTGAAAACATGATGAGGGAGTTAGTTGACGTGGTGAGGGCGCTGGCTTAGGCACAGGCTCAAGGTGCATGAAGATAAGTTGAGGTCATTGTACTTGGAGGAGAATTCCAGTAGCTAGGAGCTCAGTCAGAGGGGCTTGTCAAATAAGAACATTAGTGAGCTGGTTCAGTTCACTTGTCCAATTCATGACTAAGGTCAGAGGCCCATCAAGCTCACAAGGACAATGAAAAAGATACTTAGTGATGTGAGGGCTCACATCGAGAAGGAAACTCAAACAGGACCAATCATAGACATAGATCAAATCACCACTCACTGGGTCATGAGCACAGCAGAAGGCATAGAGCCTCAAATAGTCATTCTCACGACTAGGGAGGTGACAAGAGCCATCGATCCTCCAATCGTCGATTTGGGACACAAGACCCAATGATCAAAGAGCTGCTTCAAAAGGTGCAGTAGTTAGAAAAATGACCTATGGCTTAGGGCCGCCAAGACCATTACGAGGAGAGGACACCATTCACCAGGGATATTGAGGCAGAGCCTCCTCCTTGCAGGTTTAAGGCCCTAAACATCCTACAGTATAATAGGGATAGCAACCTATATGACCATTTGGACGTGTTCAATGTCCAAATGAATCTTCAGACAACCAATCTATTGGTCAAATGTCACATCTTCCTAGCCACCCTCAGAGAAATAGCTCAGACATGGCTCAGGAGTCTTCCAGTGCACAGTATCAATAGTTGGGAAGAATGCCAGAGGATATTCCTCAGCCAATATAAGGCATTGAGAAGATAGCTCACACCATCCTACCATCTCGCAACAATCTTTTAGCAGAGAAATGAATCACTGAAAGACTACATCACCTAATTTAGGCGTGAGGTCAGCAATGTAGAGAATCCATCGGATGACAACATCCTAATAGCAATTTCGACAGGACTTCTTAGGGACTGGAAACTGTATAAGAGTATATATAAGTCCTCGGTGAGGGACTTGGGTGAATTTTATGAGTGAGCCATCAAGCAAATTAGGTGGGAGGAAACCTTTGGCCCAAACAAGCCCAACTAGAAGGATGAGGCGAGTAACTCTAATCAGGGCAAAAGGAGAGGCAATGGCAGGAATAACAGAGATTGTCAAAAGGATGGCTCTAAAGGCTAGGTAGTAAAAAAAGGCTAGAAGTGAGCGACCTCAATGCTAAGGTCACCACGATAGCTATAATGTCCTATCAGATACCTCAAATAGGATCTTTGCACCAGAGAAGGACAAAGAACACTTTAGGAAGCCCAGACCCCTAAGGATTCTCCACAAGCTCAAGAAAAACACAGATAAGTTTTATACCTATCATAATGAGTTCAGGCACAATACTTTAGAGTGCTAGGCGCTTAACGATGCCATCAAGAATCTCATTAAGAAAGGTCACTTAAGGAAATACATGGTGCAACCTTCAGGATGGTGACCTTAGTAGCCCCAACAACTAGCACAGCACTAGCATCATCATACTCCTGAACAAGAGGAAGCACCCTTAGTGAGGGCCATATTCACCATCCACGGTGGGCCCTACATTACGGGTGCTTCAAATAGGTGGCATAACTGATATGTGTGAGAAGTGAGCTGCGTCCTGCTCACAAGTCACAAAGAATATGAAAGACTCACCAAAAAAGTGAGAACGGCCTCAGATAGCATCACCTTCACAAAAGAAGATGCACGAGGAATACACTCTCCCCACAATGATGCACTAGTTATCCAAGCCAGAATAGACAATGCCAAGGTGTAGAGAATAATGATTGACACTGGTAGCTTAATGAACATTATGTCTAAAGGGTGCTTCGAGCAAATATGATTGAGTATGAGCTAGTTGAGGCCTTCCTCGAGTGTCTTTACAGCTTCATGGGAGATGGAATATTACCAGTGGGGTAAATTAAGCTCCTAATTACTCTAGGAGACTTAGATCACAAAGTCATTATCCTGGCAGACTTCCTGATTATAGACTGTCCCTCAACATATAATATGGTGCTAGGGTGACCTATGATGAATGACCTAGATATGGTTATGTTAACCAAGACACTTATAATTAGATTCCTAACACCCAATGGAGTTAGATGTGTGCGAGATAAGTAGCATATAGCCCGATGATACTATGAGGATGAGGGAAAAAGGTTAATATGGTGTCTAGTGGAGAACCACAAGCCATAGTACAACAGGGGTTAGCCAAGACCTTGACCCTCGTGAAGTGGATACAAATAAAGTAACTAGCCCAGTTGAGGAGCTCGAAGACATACAGGTCAGTGAGGCAGATGATAGAAGATGCCTCAAGCTCAAAAAAAGCTTGCCTCTGGATGTGAACGTGCAGTTAGCTAAATTTCTTAAGGTAAACCTGAAAGTCTTCGCCTTGAATCATGAAGACATGGTAGGGATTGACCTTAGGGTCATGTCGCCTAACCTCAATATTGACCCCCTTTACAAGCCAATTCGCCAGAAGAAGAGACCTATGACAGCCAAGCATTATATCGCTATGAAGAAGGAGGTAAACAAGTTTCTTGCTAATAAATTTATCCTGGAAGCTTATTCTTTGAGCTAGGTAGCTAACCTACTACTTGTGAAAAAGAATAATAGTAAATAGAGAACCTACATTGACTTTACGGACCTAAATAAGGCATGTCTAATTGATAGTTTCCCTCTGCCTAGGATTGATTAACTCGTTGATACAACTGCTGGTCACCAACTCCTCAACTTTATGGATGCTTACTCAGGATACAACCAGATCCCCATGGACACATAAGATAAGGAACACACCTCATTTATCACGGACCACGAGCTGTATTGTTACAAAGGATGCCCTTTAGACTAAAAAATATGGGAGCAACCCATCAATAGTTGGTGAACATGATGTTCAAAGAACAGATTAGAAAAATAATGAAAGTGTACATGAACAATATGTTTGTAAAGTCTAAGCAGGTCGCTAACCATGTCCATGATTTAGGGAAGATGCTCCAAATTTTGAAGAGGTATCAAATGAAGCTGAATCCACATAAATGTGTGTTTAGGGTTGCTTCAGGAAAGTTCCTTGAATTCATGGTAAATAATAAGGGAATTGAAGTGAATCCAAAGAAAATTAAGGCACTCATCAATATGAGATCCTTAACTGAAGTCAAAGATGTCCAAAACCTAAACGATCAGGTTGCAGCCCTTAGCAGGTTCATTTCAAAAGTTACTGACAAGTGCATCCCTTTCTTCAATATGCTGAAGAAAGCAAAATGCTTTGAGTGGACTAAGCAGTGCAAGATAACTTTTCAGTAGCTGAAGGAGTACATGGGACGAGCTCCTCTCTTGTCCAAACCAAAGGAAGGAGAAAAGCTCATCATTTACTTGGGAGTGTCTGTTGCACAAAAACTTGTTGTACGTTTTAAATAACCGCAAGCGCACAGCATAGATGTAGTAAAGAACTGGCGAATACGGGTCGATCCCACAGGGAAGTTTCGCTCTTTCTAAATATTGAAACCTTTACAGTTTAACTATCCAGATTGATTTGAAGAATAGAAGGAGTATAAAAATAATAAAAGAAAGATAAAGG
>JANHAO010010343.1:0-17745 GCA_026873985.1 Saraca asoca
TAACTTCTCTACTTTTTCTTTCAGGATAAGTACATGCAAAATAGGCTTGTGAGACTTGTATGTGTTTTTCTTCAGAGCCTTATTCAAAATAACATTATTAATGGTGAGTTTTCCAATTTTGTGGAAACTCTTGTTATTCAATGCCATTGATGTATATATAATTCTACTAGTAGACATGATTGGTTGCATTGGTGTCTATTACATGCATCTTAATTATGACATTCTCATTCATTGTGTGGATTATGACAAATGTTACCACTTAAAAGTTAATGGCAAATCTTGTTGCATTTATGGGCCTAACTCATAATATGACTATGAGATGTGAACAAAATCTAAAGTGGAACGATCAATATAAAGTTTAATTGTACAGGATGAAAGTCATATTTGTAAGGAATCCCATATGTAGGGTTTCAAAAGGTGATGAAATTAGGACATTTGAAAATTTGAGTTCTGAGGTGGATCACAAATACTTTATCTTTGTAATTTTTGAAATACAAAGAAATTCTGTGCAACAGTGCAATGTGACTGAAGGATTATATGAAAATCTCTATTTGAGGGAACCAATCATAACATGTTTTCCCATATATCTTGTTTTTTTTAAAAAAAATGGAATGGATCTTATTTGTCTATCTGTAAGGATCAATTCCTTTGGCCTGCTTGGAGTTAACTTTGTATTTATGCATTCTTCCTTTCTTTGGTGGTGATTTTGCATTCTATTGAAACCTTGAAAGGTCATTGATTCTATTAAATGATCCCTTTTTTTTGCAATTAAAGATCTTTTCATTGAAGTTCAAGCCTTTTGCATTGAAAGGACAAAAATAAAAAACAACTGGCTTTTTACCCTGAAAGTCAAGACTTTTCTTTGTCAGCAGATGTAAAAGACATGGCTGACCTGAGTAAAAATATGTGCTCTACTGACAATAGTTATACAAAGGCATTAACTTATTTAGTGGAGAATAAGGAAATGAGTTTTAGTCATTCATTTGAGTATCAGTCCACCATAACCTAGGTAACTAAGGATGTTTAGGGTTTTCTTTTTTGTGTAACTTGTTTATAGGAGATATCTATTCTCTTTTTTATTTTAATTCTTTTGTTTATGATAATATGTTAAACTTGTTAAATTAATCCTCTTGGCAATTAACAATTTATAGTGCATTTGTTGCTGATGCAAGAGGTCAGAGAACTGAAGGCTTTCAAGGCTACACAAACTGAGAGGAATAGTTACTTGGAGTAGAAGTTGGTACTCTTTGCTATGTTGTATATGTTAATGTTTGCTATATTTCATTGCTTATTTTCATCCCTAAAATATATGTTTATTTTTGGCATGCATTTCAATTGTATATCATGTTAAACTAAACAATATTTAACATTTTCTAAATCTTGCTAATCCAAGGTTCTTGTTAAGCATCATTAGTTATCATCAAGTAAAGAAAGAGTGACCAAAGTAATAGACAAATTAAAAAGCCATCTACATGCAGAAAGTCAGGTCAGTTGATAACTTGCTCTATTTATTAAGAAAATTTAGATTGTGTATAAATTAATTTTGTAATTTCTTTGCCTTGTATCCTAGAGTATTTGATTATTACAGCTAATCTTTGAAAATGTAAAACTGAATCCTAAATCTAATCTTTGTTTGAGAGGATTGGATAGAATTATTTGTTCTTTGTATGTATTGTTATGGTCAAGTGATCTTCGTGGTTATTTGCAACAAGATGTCCTTTTTTTTTGTTTCCTCTATCTTGTTGAATCTCAAATATTGAGTCTAACAATTCTAGAATATTGTTATTTTGCATCAAATAAGGCAGCTGATAGATAAGGAGTAGCTGGTGCTTTGGTTGGAAAAGCAATATCCAACTAATGTTGGTGTTATGTCAACTTTTTTTCTCAATTATGTGAAACTCAAACTAGGAGAAGCCCTGAGCCTCAGCATGCATATATGAGCAGAGATTATGTTGAGTGCATGGAAACTCAAACCAGGTTTGCCACTCGCTATCAGTCTAGCGATATAATTGTGTTGCTTGGTTAAGTTTGAAAAATTACTAGGTAACCAATGCAGTCTGGTAGAGTTACTTCCATTATGTACTTTGTTATTGTATCTTTACCTTTATTGTTTTGGAAAAATATTTAGATGTCAATGCTTGGAATAATATTAGATCAAAACTTTGAATAATTTGTATCCTTTTTTTATATCATTTCTTGTATGAAATTATAGAAAAATGATTTGGTACCATATGATTATGACTATGGATAAGATTGGTGTGATGAAAAAAAATAGAAAAATGATTTGGTAATGTCATTATTGAATTCAACTATTTAAGCTGTGAAAACTGATGTAATCCAATAAACTGATGTAAATAGAAAAATGATCCACTGTGTAAAGAGAAAAATGATATGTCTTTAAAAAAATGCAGTGAAAATAGCTGCAAAAAAATAATTTTTTTAATTTTTTTTGAAAAATCACGACTAAAAGTAGTAAAAATTGCCACAAAAAACAAAAAATTTTTAAAAGATTTCTGAAAAATTGTCGCTAAAAGCAGGAAAAACTGTCACAAAAAATAATTTTTTAAACAAAAAAATTTTGAAAAATCACAGCTATAAGCAAGGAAAACTGCCACAAAAAATAATTTTTTTAAAAAAAAATTCTCTATAACCGCTGTTAAATGCATAGAAAACTACCGCAAAGAGCAAAATTTTTTAAAACTTTTTGCAATACCTCCGCTAAATGCAGTTAAAACCACCACAAAAAAATCAAATTTATTTGAAAAAAATACGAAGGATCGCCCTTTTACCTTTTTGGTGGTTTTAAAAATCGCTGCTAAATACAGAAAAAATCGTCACTAAATACTTCGTGATGCATGAATCCATGGCAGTTCCAAAGACTACCGTGAAGTGCGTTAACCATCACTAAATGCACAAAAAAATCGTTGCTAAATATAATTTTTTTTTTGTGGTGACTTAATTAGAAAAAGTAGACTAAGACTAGGAAACCGACTATCCTTCTATTCATATCTTTACAAGTTGGAATAGCTTTGTTCCTAAAACATGTTGAAATGACAAG
The DNA here is from genome assembly GCA_026873985.1 of Saraca asoca. Lineage (NCBI taxonomy): Eukaryota > Viridiplantae > Streptophyta > Magnoliopsida > Fabales > Fabaceae > Saraca > Saraca asoca. The sequence continues at coordinate 3,059 of JANHAO010010343.1, forward strand.
GGACAACTTCTTAACCCCTTAAAAATAATGTTTCTAGGGGAACCCTTGCAAAATAATATGCATCCTAATAGAATGCAACTTCATCTTCTAATTTTTTTTCAACTAGAAATAGCAAAAAGGAAAAAAAATAGAATGTTACTTTTATCTTAATTCATAACATTAATTTAAGAACACTTTGGTATCAAATACTTTATATAGATATATATTGTGCTAATTCTAAACTTACATAATATGGTGAATAATTAGAGTCAAAGAGACTCATATTGTCTTATACTATCACTACAAAAAAATTTGTCTTTAGTAGTGGTTTTTTTGTGTATTTAAATTGCGCTAATATCCTTTGCAATGATTTTTGGAACCACCATAGATACATAGGTCAGAAAGTATTAGCTATGGTTATTTCTACATTTAACGGTGGTTTTTGTAATTGCTAGAAATGGTGTATATAGCGGTTGTTTTCTCTGTATTTAACGATGGTTTTTGTAATCACTGGAAATGGTGAACATAGAGGTGGTTTTCTTTGCATTTAGCTCCAAGAAATAATCACTGCTAAAAAAATTTTAAAAAAACTTTTTCATTTAGCGTGTTCTTGGGGGTGGTTTAAGTAAACTGCCGCCCTTGAATCGCCGTTAAGAACCATTTCTATAGTAGTGTGTTATAATTTATAGCTATTTTATTAAGTTTTTTCTATTCTTTATTCTTCAAACAAATTCTCACATAACAATGTAACCTAAAGTGTGAGAAGAAATAAGTGATGTGCTACTTTTTAAATTTGCTTGAATAAGTTAACATTTATAAATAAAGTTTTAGTACTTATATGTCATCATATGATATATTTTGAAAGTCATGGTTCTAAATTCTACTAAAATATACAAGTGAATTGGATATGTATAAAAAGGTAGACTACTTTTATATATTCTTTTAATGAAGAAAAAGAAACAAAATTTTCAAAATTAAAGAAAACCACATGATGGAATAAGTCTATTTTTTCTTGGCTAGACACTTTATATTTTGTCATGCCCTGATCCACGGAATGTGATCGGCATAGAATGTCACTGTTAGGAAACCTCTTACAAGCCTAATAATGTAGAATCTTTACTAATTAACCTAACATACCAAAGACCAAAATTATATTGATGCATAAACAAATATTTCCATTTCAATTCCTACCAAAAATTTGGTAGAGTTTCCTCTATTTTCTGGACACTCAAGAATAAGGCCTTTACAATTGATAAGGGCTACATGCCCTATACACATCTTGTACAATACCTCAAGATCACAACGGTTCAAACAACACAAATCTATATCCTATTGGGCATCCACCAATCAAAATACATGCACATAACAACTACACCAACTACCAAAGTTTTCACCATCAATATACTTTTAGGCTCCGCAGAAGATAATCTACTTAATCAATGAGCAGATCTTGAACTAGTGGGATGAGTGTGGGTGGTAGGGGTAACTTTAGGCTCTGAAAAATATGGAAAAAAAATAGGGTGAGTTTCATAGAAACTCAGAGAGTAGATAATCCCATAGAAAGCTAAAACTTAGTTTGTAGTTCATATTTGAAATCCAAAGGATAAAATATATACATATTTGTGAAAATAAGCTTACCAGTTCGAAAATCACAATCTCAAAATAGGTTCAAAAACTTTCATCCATTAGGAAAATTGAGTGATTAAAATATGGTATTCAATAGAAGTAAAATAAGCAACAGAGTGTGATACTGTGAAAAATAATCATCATGGCATAACCATAGGAGAAATTCAATAAGGTTATCTAAAATTCACCAGTACTCAAGCAGTAAAATATTCTATAGTTGCTCTTTTACTCAAATACATTTGGAATTCAAAGGATAATTCCTAAAGGTAATCATAACTAATAGATATTTCTATAATCCATCTAAACAAACCAATTAGATATTTAGATATCAGATATTCAGATATTCTCCCCCTTGTTTCTCCAATAGATATTCTAATCCCAAGTGCACTTGAGGGTTTCTAGGGAATTTCCAATGGATCCTGGATTTCAAAACAATTAATCAATTGGAAGACATTATGTTACCCTGTTATAACCAGAGATAACAAACATTTCTATTCAAACCATGATATCAAAAATCATTACTTTTATAAACAATGTTCATTGTAATACGCAAAAATATGCAATCATATTCTTATTTATACATCATATGGTAAAATGAAATCACTAGTTTCAATAACATGAATCAATATAATATGTATAATTTCATCATGGCAAATCATTTTCATATGTATATATATACACAACATACAGTTAAACTTTTGAAACGAGTTAACATAAAAAATCCAATTACTCAAAAATCATAATGTTCTAGATAACAAAATTATTTTGCATTGGAAAATGGGGTTTACAAATGAGTGGGATTATCTACTCACCTTGAGGATATCCAGATATCTTCAAATGAAATTGTTCTAATCTATCACTTTCCCAAATTAGCTTATCAGACCCTAGTTACCAAGTTCACATAACCTTGTAATGGATTTTTTTTTCCAAAAAAATTATAGTTTCCAATATTTAAATTTCAAATAGGATAATTTGACATAGATAAAAATCAATCTTGAAAAGAAGCAGTACCTATTGCCTAATAGTTGATTAGGGCTTAGGTGTGTTGCCGGATAAGCACAGCAATGGCAGAATGACTTTATCACCATTATCAAATTGGAGAAGTAGTAATCAAGCAGCTTCAGCCATTTAAGTCAATAGGTGTTGAGCTTAATATCAAATTTAGCCTTTACATTTCCCAAGGTAACACTTGAAAGTGAGCCTAAAAATATTTAAGATAGGATCTCTAACCATATTCCTATAGTCTCCAGAAGCATGAAAAGACCTAAGCATTGGTAAATGTAATGATAGGGCAAAGCTGTCCTAATTCTTTCTTGAGTTCTCCATGTTGAATCAAAAGAACTCAAATCTATCACATTTAAGTAACAATCTAAATATACGATGAGGGACCTAGTTAGGACATTCACTTAACTCTAATTCCTACACTCAAAAGTCTAATACTCACACATCATTACACATGCCACAAATGGTTAACCATATTAACTCATAAATGTAGTAATGATTCATAATTAGACAAAATAGTATCACTATAAGCATACAAGTATTCAAAAATGGCATCCTCCTAAAATCAACATTTCTAAGCAAAGCTATATTCCCACAATCATACATTTCAACTAGACACATAATTTTTTACACTTAACACAGTTCTCATATAAACCTCAATCTATCTTAACTAACTCAAGATACTATACCCAAGTAGCACATACTATTTCCTTAAAAATAAATAGGCCATTTCCAATACTTATTTTATTTTCAAACACTTACAAACACATAAACAATTTCCAAGATTCGATCAACAACTTATAGCTGCACACTTTTATACTTACACATATCATATGTGGCATAATGCTAATTTATTCTCATTCAACTATTTCAATTAAGATATGACCTGGCATAATATGGATTCAGACCTATTTTAATCACTAGAACATTATTCATCTTTCAAGGGTGTAGAAAGTGACTAACTTACTCAATTACATTCAAGGCTAAACCAAAAAATGTTTCTTTCATGGCCACCAATTTAGATTGATTATCTTTGATTCCTCTACTAACACCATGAAATGATGGCTATAACTTTTGAAGCAAGACATCACATACTTCCTAGCACAAAAAAGTTTAACTAGTAACCAACATTCAACATTTTCACTAAAGCTTGATCAAACCCAAGTTTCTAACTCATAAGCACAAATCTACCTCACTACTAACCCAGAATATCTAGCTAACTCCAATCATTCTACCATGCCTACTTAGTTAATACTACCTAACTATTCCATCATTTAACATTACAAATTTCTATCTCAAAGTAAATGTACTCATTATCATAGGTTACTTAAGGAAAATCTAGCATTCCCTAGTCACTCCACAAGTTGTTTCCAAAAGCTTCTATACATACATGACCTCTCTTTTTCACACTCACAGTCCCCAATTATACCCTTAAGGCTAATCATAGTCTAACTAACAAAGCCTTATACTTGGCTTCATTATTTGTGGCTTGAAAACTGAACCTTAGTACATAGAGGATTTTGTGCCCTTCTAGACTAATTAGGAGCACCCCTGCCCCAGCTTTTTGATCGTTGGATGACCCATCGACATACAGTTTCTAGCTTGAAACCTCTGGTGTCTCTACTTCCTCTTGCATGGGGCCAATGAATTCTACTATAAAGTCTGCTAGAGCTTGCCTTTTTATCACTGGTCAACAATTGAATTTAATTTCAAATTAAGCTAGCTCGATCACCCATTTGAGGACGCATCCTGAGACATCTGTCTTTTATAAGACTTGCCTAAGTGGGAATTGTGTCATCACTTCTATACTATGTGCTAGGAAATAGGGTCATAGTTTTCTCGAGGCAACCACTAGGCAGTAGGCAAGTTTCTCCATTGGTGAATGCCTTATCCCCACATCCAATAATCTCTTGCTCACATAGTAAATGGGAAGCTGAGCCCCACCGTCTTCTCGCATTAGTGCCGCATTGAGGGCGTATTGGGATACTTCCAAATAGATGATGAGCTTTTCACCCTCTTTTGGCTTTGACAAAAGAAGAGCTCACCCGAGATATTGTTTGAGCTGCTGGAAGGCAATTTCACATTCCTCTATCCACTCGAACCTTCTTGCCTTCTTCAGGAGATCAAAGAAAGGGATACATTTATTAGTTGCTTTGGAGATAAACCTGCTTAGAGCCGCGACTTGGCCATTTAGGCTCTATAAATCCTTGGGCCCTGTGAGGGATCTCATGTCAAGAAGGGCTCTGATCTTTTTGAGATTAGCCTTGATCCCCCTACTGTTTAGCTTCATTCAATATTTCCTCAAGATTTGAAACATCTCCCCTAGGTTACGAACATGGTTGACAACTTGTTCAGATTTTACCAGCATATTGTCCATATACACCTCCATCATTTTACCAATTTGATCTTTAAACATCATGTTTACCAATCGCTAGTAGGTTACTCCCGCATTTTTTAGCCCAAAAGGCATCACTTTATAGTAGTACAACCCACGGTTAGTGATGAATAAAGGTTTTTTTGTCCCGCCATCACATCCACCAATTGGTCGATCCTTGGTAAGGGGAAGCTGTCCTTGGGGCATGCCTTATTGAGGTCAGTGAAATCAATGCACGTCTTCCACTTCCCATTTTTCTTCTTCACAAGAATGGGGTTAGCTACCCAAGTGGGATAGTGAGCTTCCTAGATGAACCTATTCGCTAATAGCTTGTCCACTTCCTTCTTTAATGCCTCATATCATTCAGGGGTCATTGGCCTTCACTTTTGGCAAATCGACTTATGGTTAGGGTCAATATTTAACCTGTGTGACATGACCTTTGGGTCAATCCCAGCCATGTCTTCATGGTTCTAGGCGAAGACGTTATGATTTGCTTTGAGGAACTTTGTGAGTTCTATCCTCACACCTAGAGAAAGATTCTTGCCTAGTCTGAGGCATCCTCTAGCATCTGCCCCACTTACTTGAACATCTTTGAGCTTTTCTATTGGACTCAACATCTTTTCAACATCGACTTCGTGGGGGTCCAAGTCATAACTTATGCTAGATGAGCTTACAGGTCATGGTTCTCCTCCAGAGACCACATCAATTTTCCTTCTCCTTTCTCCCATCTCGACTGCATCCTTATAGCACTATCAGGCTACTTCTTGCTCTTCACACATGCATCCAACTCTATTTAGGGTTAGGAACTCGATAGTAAGGATCTTGGGTGATATGACCATATCTAGGTCATTCATTATTGGTCACCCTAACACCACATTGTATATTGATAAAGAGTTTATAATTAAGAGGCCAGCCAGGGCAGTGGCTTGGAAGCCCATGTCTCCAAGGGTTATGGGGAGTCTTATTTGTCCTATTGGGATTACTACATCTCCCGTGAAGCCAAAGAGGGGTTTTAGAGAAGGCTTGAGTTGACTAGGGCTTATGCCCATATGGTCGAAGCATTGTTGGTACATCACATTGACCAAACTACCTATATCAACCATGATTCTTCGCACATCAGCATTACCAATTTTGGCTCATATAACCACAGTGTCGTTATGCAGAGAATGCACTCTTAGAGTTTCTTCACTAGTAAAAGTGATGTAGTCAGTGCTCGTCCTAGCCTTTTTTGCTGGTCTTCTAGCTTTGTCATGCCTCGCAAGTAGGACATGCCTTGCCTCCCATACGTACCGCTCGTGGGACCTCTTTGAAGCTCCTGTGATATGCGATCCATTGTGAATGGTGAATATTGTCCTCACCGAGGGCATCACTTTGTTATTGGGAGTTTGCTAGTGTTGATGCTAAGCTGGCTATTGAGACCATGGGGTCACATCCCAAGGGTCGAACCACATAGTCCCTTAGGCAAGCTCTTATAATGAGGTCTTCAATGGTGTCTTTAAGTGCCTAGTAATCTGAAGTATTGTGCGCGACCTCATTATGATAGGCATAAAACTTGCTCTTGTCTCTTCGATGGAAAGGAGCTTTTATGGGCCTAAGTCTTCCGAAATCCTCGTTGTCCCTCTCCATTGCGAACATTCGATCTAGGGTGTCTGAGAGGATACTATAGCTGTCATAGCGACTTCGGTACCAAGGTTGCTTACCCTTAGCTTTCTTTACGACCTGACCATCCAATCCATTTTTTTAGCCACCCCCATTATTCCCTCTATTTGCCCTCTTTTTGCTTCACCCGAAGCCACTTGATTCCTCCTTGTACTTGGGCTTCTTCAAGCAAAAGGTCTCTTCCTACCTAAACTCTTTTGCCACTTGCTCGTAAAACTCTCCCAGGTCTCTCACCGTGGACTTGTATATACTTTCATAAAGTTTACCATCCTTATGGAGCCCAGCTAAAATAGCTATGGGAATGCTCTTGTCTATGGGATTTTCAAAGTTGCTAACCTCGCATCTAAACCAAGTAATATAATCTTCGAGTGACTCATCCCTTCATTGAAAAATCATCGTGAGGTGACAGGACAACACGAGCTACCTCTTTAATGCCTTGTATTGGCTAAGGAATTTTGCTTGGCATTCTTCCCTGCTATGAATGCTCCAAGTGGGGAGGCTCCTGAGTCATGTATGGGGTATCTCCCCAAGGGTAGTGGGGAAAACATGGCATTTTACTAATGAATTGGTTGTCTGGAGGTCTATTTGAACATTAAACACATCCAAATGGTTATACAGATTGCTATCCCCATTATATAGCGGCATGTTTGGGATTTTAAATCTTTAAGGGAGAGGCTCGATCTCGATTTCCTGAGTTAAAGGTGACCTCTCCTCGTAATAATCTTGGTTATTTTGAGTACCGGGTCACTTTTCCAACCGCTAGACAATCTTCAGCAATTCTTCAATCTTCGGGTCTGGAGTCTCAAATCATCGACTGGTGTTTCAATCACTCTTGTTTCCCCCTTGACTATAAGAGTAGCAATCAGAAGTTTTGTGCCTCTTACTGTCTTCATGACTCAAAGAGCGGCATTCTAACCTATGCTCATGGTCGGCCCTGTTGGAGCTTCTTTCTTGGCATGGGTTATGGCGTCATTGGTCATCCTCTTATTCATCCTTATGGGTCCGATGAACTTCTAACCTTAGTTGTGAGTTAGACAAATGGACAAAGCCAGCTCGTCGATGCTCTTCTCTTACAACTTTCTCCTATTGGGCTCCAGGTTGCTGTAGCCCTCCACTAGGCACAACAACTTCTGCCTGCCCTTGCGTGCCTTGAACTGGCACGTGAGCGAATGTCTTCACTACATCAGCCAATTCTCTCACAATGTTTTCAAGCATTTCCTGACATTGGAACCATGTTCGAACTCCATTCATATCAAAGACAACAGGTTGATGAGAAGTGAAGGGTGTCATGCCTACAACAGCATCTATCATTGGGGTGGTAAAGGTTGCTACCACAGAAAAGACTGAGCCTTCAGTTGATAGCATTTTTGCTTATTGTTGTACGTGATTGTTTGGTTGGCCGGTGCTATGCCAGAGCTTTTGGTGGTCCTTCCTCTTGCCATTTATGGTTGGACAGTAAATCAAAGAAGAGAATGCAGTTAGGGCCCCACTGTGGGCACCAAAATATTAATGGTAGAATTTGGTTTTGAGGATCCAAATCTTAGTCAATAGAAACAGTTCTTGAAACCCTAAACTATAAGCTGAAAATGCAAGTCTGAATTAGGAAAATGAGAATGAAGAGGAGGAAGGATAATAAACACTAAATTTTTATCACAGTTTGGCTAAAGCCCATTTAGGCCCCTACGTCCACGGTGATTTATATTTTCTACTAAACAATCGTTATTCTATATGGTTTGACAGGGATATAATGACAATACACTTCCACTTTACAAGGGCTCTCTTTCTCTATTCTGACAGAGTATCTGCATGTAACTTCTTGTTGCTTTTTGTTATAATAGTCTCCCCCTCCTATTTATAGAAGCAAGGAAGGATATAAGGGTAATTTGACAGATAGCAAAATGATTATCTTCACCACTTTAGGCATTAAATGCTTGGTATCGGGTAATGAATGGCAGGCAAATCATTATTGGACTACTGGGGGGTTGATGTGTTAGTTTTGGAGGTTGACCTGTCGGTTAGGGATACGGATCTTCAACTACTGATTGGACTCTTGTAAATATTCTCAGCTCATTGTATTAACGACCTGAGGCTGGGCTGACTAACCTTGTTAAGTTCGTTTAGCGGGCCTCCTAGAGGATGACTGGAATGGCGTGCTCCTGCTAGCGAGCTAGATCCTCCTTAACAGGTCTGGTCCTCATTTGGGCCTCATCCTGCGTCTTGTGTTCATAGTTGATGAGCTGGGACTCCCTGTTGAGCAACCTCAATCATCACGCAATATGGGCCTTCCTTGGATGGGTTTTACTTCTTGTCGAGCCTTTGGTGAGTCCATTTTGCACTATCCGAAAAATACCCATAACAATAGTTGATTTCTAATTTAGATCCATTTGCAGATCTTAAACCTTCTTTTGTTTTTTCAAAGTATTTTGTTGGTACTGATACCAAAATCCGGTCAACTAGTTTGAGTTCAATGTTACCCCTAACTGTAAGCAAGAGTATGACAAAAAATAGTAAAAGAAGATAATAGAAGTGAAGAAGGAACAACTATACCAGGAGTTTATCGTGGTTCAGCTAAAGCCAAGTTGGCTCCTATGTCCACATTGTTCTTTGATTATCCACTAAGGGGAATGTTTTTATAGAGTATGAATACAATAATAGAGTTTTCTCATAGTGAATAGTATTCTCTCTCAATACTGCCAGAGTTTCTGCATGTATGAACTTATTCTTGCTTTACGGTGACCTCTCCTTCCTATTTATACAAAGGGAGAAGGTTATAAGTATAATTTTATAAACAACAAAATGATTATCTCTATCACTCTAGCCATTTAACGTTTGGCGTCAGGTAATTAATGCTAGGCAAATCATTGTCAAACTTTTGGAGAGCTGATGTGTAGGTTTGGAGGCTGAGCTATCAGTTGGAGATGTGTGCCTTGGATTGTTGACTAGGTTCCATATAGGTACCCATTTTTTATGGGTGAGTTGGAGGTTGTTCTCACTGAGGGGTTGAAAGCCTTCTCAGCGAGCTGCGCTCTCCACTTACAACATTGCAAGATGTCTTTAACTCGCATCTGATGATCCGAGGTCCTCGCTCAGTAACCTCGAGCTCTGATTTGGGTCTCCATCTGAACTGGTTGTGCCTCCTATTGGACCTTGGTTGGCCCAAAATATACTTTCAAAAAATGCTTATAACATAAACCCCCCAACTCTTGGCTTGCTTTGTGAGCTGAGAATTGCAGCTAATAGTCAAAGTCTCTATCTACAATTTGTAGGGTGGCTAAGTCTTCATCCTTAGTCTGTCATGTTGTCTTTTCTGTCTTTCAGGCTTTCATTTTCCATGCCATAGGCAATACCCTTCGTTGTGCATTATTTTAGCCGTTAACATGACGATCCTGTTATTTCTAGGTTGTTCAATCTGGGACAGCTAAATATTCCTTGGGTTATTGGATGAACCCAGCTGGGTTTATAAAGGCTTGTGAAGTCCTCCTTGTTTCCTTATGAGGTTATTCAATGGATGCCTTAGTAAAGCCCTTCATTTCCTTAATGGTTTGGCTTCCAGAGAAGCTCTTTGGGACATGGATAGTCTGTTGCAGAGGTTTTGGAGACATGGATAGTCTGTTGCACATGAATTCCCTATACAACTTCTTTCTCTGGCTTCTAGGAAGTCCTGTACGGATCTTAGTTTATTTCTTCACGGTCCTTCCATGAAGTTCAGCCTTGCTAGCTGTACTCCTGGCTCCTTTTTGAATTGCTCTAGGTTTAAGGAGTCAGTAAAGGAACCATTGGCTAAGGAAGGCCATAAGCAGGAGCAGCCATTCCCATTTGTGTTCCATCTTATGGGAGTTCACCTCCTGGAAACTAGCTCTCCTTTCCCTTGCGGGAGTATTAGCTTTAGGCTTTTGCTTTGTTTTTCTATATCAGTTCTTTTGATGTAAATTTGCCTCACTTAGGGAGGTCTTTTAATGAAGCTTTGAGTAAAATGTTAGTTCTTTTTTGTCTTTCCAAGTCCATCGCATAGACAGTTCAATTATTTGTCGTTGGCAATGTAATTTACCCCTACAAAGTCATAATTCAGCAATCGTTGTGTAAAATGGGAGATCTTGAGTTCACCCGTGGAAGCATTTAGTATGTGGAGTACTACTTAGACGCAGCTCACGCAAGAATTCTATGTATGGCTAACACATTACTTGGACGTGGGGTTTTAAGTTTGTCCACGCAAGCATTCAGTGCATGGAGCATTGCTTGGATATGGCTTACACAAGAATTCTGTGTATAGCTAACACATTACTTGGATGCGAGGTTTTAAGTTTGTCCGCACAAGCATTTAGTGTGTGGAGCACTGCTTGGATGTGGCTCATGCAAGAATTCTATGTATAGCTAACACATTACTTGGACACAAGGTTTTAAGTTTGTCTACGTAAGTATTTAGTGCGTGGAGCACTGCTTGGATGCGGCTCGTGCAAGAATTCTATGTATGGTTAACACATTACTTGGACGCGAGATTTTGAGTTTGGTGCTATGCGACATGTGATCCCAACAAGTCATTTGGTTCTCCCATTCGTCTCACATGCATGACTTTTCATTTCCCAATAGTGACTGGTAATTATTACTTCCTAGTTTCGATGCATGTGTTCCGCGTCTTCATGAGCTGGCCACTGTCTTCCCTGGACTGTTGGATCATGGGTAACTGACAACCCTTTTGATCCAATGGTGGGATTATGTCATCTTATAAACTGAGGGTTGTTCCTTTCTCCCTCTCAGTTTGCCATTTGAAAGCTTCTAAACTCCCGGTGTTTTCTACTCATCTGCCTCTCTGACTCTACGACAGCTTTTTCATTGCCAGTTCTTGTTTTCTATTCATTCTTTCGGCCATCACCCGAGCTTTCCCAACCTTTCATTTCCATAAGCCACAATATGTTCTCCTTAACTCTACATTTTTTGCGTTTTCTTCCTTTGTTAGAAATAGGGGACTTAATTGTGGCTGATAGATTAAAACATTTAGGTTGATAGGTTGGAATGATTTTAGTGCTTAGCTTTATTTTGATCAGAAGGGTTGGGTTGTTAATAGACTTTAGGATTCCGAATATTGTTTTTTGCCTTTTGAAATTCTATTGCTTGGTCGAAGTGTTTCCTCTGTTCATCAGAGTTTAGGTTGTCAATGTAGTGACTGAGGGTGTGCATGGCCTGCGAAATAGGGGGTTGTTAGTCTTAGTCTTCAGTACAGTTCGCTCTCAGCAACCTGACCAATATCTTTTTTTTGTGTAGATGGGAGCAGGTCATGCACACCGCCGCCATGTAATTAGGAACAAGGATGATGAACCAAACTCATCTCAGAGCGTAAAGACCGTTTGATGAGCTGACGAAGTGACTTCGAGTGGGAGGGAGGTTGCTATAGGCCCAGGTACTCATCCTGGATGCATTGAGGGTTGAGTGGCCATTGAGGGCCAACGCCTCAATCATCAAGCATTCAAGTTACATTCTTCAACTGTTCATCTTCATGACGTCCAAGCCATCCTTTAGTCATGCCGAATCCCCAAGGGGTGCAGTGTTATGGTCCCCGCTCCAGATGGCTATGCCCCTTATCCTCCTCGCGGCTTTATAGTTATCGATTTCCCGTATCTCACCACGGGATTAAGATTTCCTATGCAACCTTTTATCGTCAACATTTTGAACAAAATAAAGCTCAGTCCATTCCAACTGACACCAAATTCATATACCTCGCTCGTCACATTAGCCCTTATCCATATGGGCAATGGCCTTCCTCCACCATCACCCAAAACACTATGCTATTTGTATGATCTAAGGTGCGTGAATTTGGAGGATGGGCTTTACTACCTCTCAGCTAAGCAGACGCCACATAAGAACATCCTACCATAGGGGGGTACAAAGGGGAGATCCAATGCGGGGCCTTATAAGTCATGCTGGTTTTACATCTTGTGCTCCTTGCTGCGCTACCTCAAAAATTTTGATTTCATTCTCATTTTGGGTAGGTGGGCTAGGTATAAATAAGTTTGACAATTAATGTTTGCTCTTGATTCTGACCTTTTGCTTGATTTGGCAGACGGGACTGGCAAATGACTCGTGCTAGAAGCCAGGGAGTTGGGGATCTTAAACTAGATTGCTACGTCCAATGACCTCCAGAACAATTTTCAATTCGATGAAGACATCCTCTGTTATTACAAACTTGCCCCACCAAAAGATACCTAGTAACTAGAGAGGAGGGGATTCACCAATTAATGGTGGTCAGGCTTGCCAACTTTGACAACTACAACAAAATTATGGAGTTGATCCTCAGGATGCCCCCTTCGGACAGTAAGGACATGGCCCTTGTAATTCGTGAGGTCGATCTGGCTCTGGTCATCGTAGAGCAGCCCCCAGCCCCTAAAGTAGAAGCGACTCTAGTTGTCATAGAGCAATCACCTGCTCTAGCTACTCCTGCTACCGTCCCTTCACCCGAACCAGCCCCCACGCCGAATCCCCCACATCGTGATCTGAAGAAGTAGCAGTAACTGAAGTCACTTGTCCTTCCAGTCCTCCTCTAAAAAAGTAAAGGGTTGATAAAGGGAAAAAGAAAGTGACCCCTCGTAAACACACAGCATCAGAGATCAAGACTGTGAGACCGTTGGCCAAACCTGGCTCTAGGACGGAAAGGTACGCTCAGACCCTCGTCAAGAACCTAAAAATGATCTTGGGTTATGGTGGTAAGGTCAGTGTACTGGAAGCTGAGGACTTCACCATTGGGAGGCTAGCAGGGTTTGCGGCTCGTCACAGTTTGGTGGTAAGTATTGTTTCTTGCCTTGGCTACTTTGCATGCTTTCAATTCTAACCTTGCTGCCTATTTTTGCAAAATCTGCTGACACTAATAAAGATTGCAAAAGCACTCAAAGACCAGGACAATGAGAAGTTTGCTTTGGTGGACGAGTTGAGGATTCAAATCCTTGAAGTTCTGGAGCTTAGTGAAAAAGTTAAGGAGCTAGAGACTACCCTAACTCATGAGATAGAGCATCACGAGAATGCTAAAGTAAACTTTGGCCTTGCTACCAACGATCTAAATAAGGCAAGAATAGAGCTGGATAAAGTCCAGTCACAGTTGTAGCTAGCGACCAGAGAGGCTGACACCGTCGAAGAGAGAGCACGATCTGTGGAACAGCAAGCCGAAGCCTCTGCTGAGGAGTTAAGGGTACTGAAGAGAGAACTTCAGCTCGCTAGGGAGGAAGCAATGAAGACAAAAGCAGAAACATCCTTGTTAGTGGTGAAAATAGTTAAAGAGACGAGGGCCAAGACCCTTGCTTCTTTCTTCTTCACTCTGTGGGAGAAATACCCTAAGTTGGACTTCTCCTTTTTTGGCCCGCAAGCCACCAAAGCCGTAGGTCATTGGAAAAGTAGAGCTACAAGGAAGGAACAAGTCGTTGGAGCTGAAGTTCCACCTATGGCGGTGGCCGTTCAGGGAGAAGGTAGCTCCCAAGTTGCTGATGCTGCTCCAGTGGTTGATGTTCCTGATGCTTCGGCTCTAGACCCTCAACCCGGTGATGGCTTAGCTCTTAAGGCTCCAGCCTCTTAGGATATGAGCTTTTGTAACTCTATTTTCTTGCTTCTTATGATATACTTTGCAGACAATTTGTAAAACTCTGGCTTGGTTGTGATGAAAGCTGAACACAATTCTCCTTATTGCTTTTGTGCTTGGATGTATGAACTTATTTGCTCATATTTAAATAGGGACTTGGCATGCTATGTTAACTATTATTGTGTTACATAATGCATAACTTTACATGGAATTCTCTTTTCCAATCTTATTTCACAAAGGATTCAAAGAATTACATGTTAGTTTGGATGGGTGCCCTATGCCAATTTAATTGAGCCCTATCGCATCCATGACTATACATTCTGTAGATTGGATATTAAAGGTTGAATGTTCATCTTATATTGCATTCATCGTGCATTGCATAAATAAGATGAAGTCTATGGTGTGAAGTTATTTCATTCAATCAATTCTATAAGGGGTTATAGGATTGTGAGTGTGATTGTTAATGATGTAAACTTTTGCACTAAAATG
>JANHAO010010344.1:0-17773 GCA_026873985.1 Saraca asoca
AGCTAATTGACAAACATCACATTGGAATGATGATAAAATTTTATTTCGAAACAAATTTGGAAACAAATACTTTAAATATTGAAAGCTAGGATGGCCTAACCTATGATGCTATAACATTATTTCATTGTCACTAGAACCAAGGTAAGATCCAAGACTAGAGAACTGAGATTGCTCACACAAATGACTTCCATCATCAAAATAATAGAGACCACCATACTACTTAGTATTACCAATCATCCTCCTAGTTTCCAGTTCCTGAATTTCACAACAATTTGACAGAAACTTAGCACAACACTTTAAATCACAGGTTAGTTTACTAATGGAGAGAAGGTTACGTGAAAGATTAGGAACATGAAGAACATTGTGAAGGACAAGAGTATTTGAGATATCTATTGACCATTTTCCAGCAATAGCCAAGAGAGACCCATCAATTATCTTAATTTTTTGATTTCCTGCACATGGACTATAAGAAGAAAATAACTTTGAGCAACCTATCATGTGATCCGTTACACCTGAGTCTATTACCCATGGATGATGGGGAATAGATGACACATTGAAGGCAATGGCTTAAAGATAAGTACCTTTTTGGGCTAAGGAACAAGAAGAGGTGACAGTTGAAAATTGTGTGGACTGAAAAAGTCTATACAATTGTTTTGATTGTTCCTTACCGAAAGATGGTGCCGCTACAGTTGCTTCGGAATTGCCATGCTCCTCTGTGCTTGATTGGAAAGCCTTTAGGTCACAGTTTTTCTCGTTCAGTTTGTGAATGGTCAATTGAATTGGAGAATTTTCCAATCCACTAGTGTTTACAGACCCTAACGGTAGAAGCAACCTAGGGCTTACTCCAGAGGGCAATGAGTTTGAACTGGTGTCAGCTGTCACTTCAAGCATGGTGGTTTGTGCCATTACAGATAGATGATTTTCAAGCTAGGCTTGAATCAAACCTAACTCTGATACCATGAACATAGTAGCACAGTAGAAGAGAGAAAGAAAATATTTTTTCAGAAAAAAAAAGATGTTAAATACATTACATAGGATTAGATTATCTAGGCTACACATCCTATACAACTATCGTTCCTTAAAAATAGGAACATAACAAACACCATCTTTAAAATATCTAAATAAATCTGTAACAAATACAATATCTAAAATATCTAAATAAATTTATAACAAACACAATCTTTAAAATATTTAAATAAATCTTTTTATTTCCTACAGTTAATATAATATTTTTATTTAAGAAAATATTTATTTTGAGTTTTAAATAAAAATTAAATTGGATGAGCCATGGATATCCATGGATGGATCTTTAATGACCTTTTTATTAAATGGATTAGCATCTCATCTATCGATTTGACCCGCTAAATATTATAGATGGATTTGGATTGACCCAAAGATGGATGGATTTGATGGATTCATAGATATCCATTCATTTTGCCACCCCTATCTCCAACTGCCACAATCCTCCTGCATTTTTAGCTTCATATGGTTTATGGGTCTTGCACTATTGCACCCCCTGTTCTAAAGAAAAACGAAGCTTTCTTTATGTTTTCTCAGCCGAAGTGTCATTCTTGCTGTCATAGTTTTGCCATGTGTCAATCTGGCAAAAACTCCTTTTTGGTGCATGTTAGAAAGTAATATTAGTAATGAGCTTATTAGGTTATATTATGTGTTTAGGTTATGTGATGGGCTTGCTTGTAGTGCACGCAGAGTTAAGGGTTTTATAGTCTTTATGTTTCTTGCAAGCTCGGGATAAATAGAGCATTAGAGCATTAGGTGTATGTCTAATATATCAATTCAGTCTTATTTCATTCTATTATAATATCAGAGTTCTCTCCCTAATTTTCTCTGTGTCCTTTCTCTACTTTCCCTTTCCTAAACCTTAATTATTTTTCTCAACATGGTATTACAGCAGTATCATCCGCCTTGGGACCTAGTAGGTTATACCGCTTCCAGCAACCTCTAATTGGATTGAATTGCTGTCATAGTTTTAGTATAAATATAGGTTGATTTTTGTTTTGTTATTGTGAGTTATTTAATTTAAAAAAAAAAAAAAACTAGTTGAGTTGCTGTTATAGTAGACTTTTAGGTTTATTTAATTTTCATTGTTGTTGCTGATTGAGTTTTGGCGAAAGAAAAGAATAAAAATAATAGAGCAGAAATATATATATGTGTGTGTGTGTGTGTGTGTGTGTGTGTGTGTGAATTGAAGCATGAGGTGGTGAAAAAACAAAATGTAAAAAAGAACAAAAAAGGAGGGGTTATTTGGTTTCTCGCATGGCGAGGAATCTTTGGATTCCACCTCTTCCCTCTGAGACTATGGTTATGCCGCTTTGCAATTGGGTTCTTCTCTCACACCTTCCTTCTTTGCTTTCTCTCTCTCTCACATGTATTCCAGACCTGATATGATCTGGTTTGGACCGTTTGAATTTGAATATGTAATTGGTTACGATTGAGTTTGATGTATGTTCTTGATCAAAGTTTGGAGTTATATTCTCTCTGATGGATGAGAAATTGTTGAAATTTTTGGTGATTGCAATGGTAATGATTGAGGATTGGCTTTTGGTGGATGCTGTAGCTGGTGATTTGAATTATTCAGGGTTTTGGTGAGCTTGGTGTTTGTGGATTGAATTTGAGTTTTGGGCTTCTCTAGGGAACATCGCAGAGTTCTTGCTGCATTTGTCTTTTATTTCAACTATGATGCTTATTATAGAAATTCAGTGGAATCATTGTTTCTTTTATGTGGAAGAGGGTGTGTTGAAATTGGTGCAGAGTGGTGGAAGAGGAGGCTGCATCGGTGGTGTCAGTGTCGGAGGAGGTGGTGTAGTGCTTAGCTTTGGCTTCTAACTGACGTTTCTCTTGCTTGCGGAGCTTTTGGATCTGTCTCTGTTCGATCTCGGAGCGCTTCAGAGGTGGTTGCCGGTTGATGGTGCTGTGAATAGAATCAGCAGCGGTTTGTGGGTGAACAGTAGTGACTTTTGGCAATGGTTCTTGCCGAAGCTCCGGCAAACTGAAAATAGGTGTTATTTTTCCTTTTCAGCCCTTTTTTTGGTGGATTTTGACACTTTGCGATGTGATTTTTGGTTAGTCTGCTTCTGGATTGTGAAGTTTTGATTGATTTAACTACTAGGTTTTGTGGTTTTTTTGGTTGTTTTGGCTAATTTGTTGCTATCGTGGTCTGGGCATCTCTATTTTTACAGTTTTGAAGTTATTTAATGCTATATGAAGATGGTTTTGCTTTTGTTCTAGTCTGACTTGCTTTTGTTCTAGTCTGGCTCCTTAGGACATGCTTATGGTGTATTTTCTCGGTATGTCAGTTTTTATGATTGTTTACACCATTCCTGTTTAATTTGCCGATGTTTGGTTAATCCAAAGTGGTTTGGAGCACATTTTGTGTATGGTTAAGGTGTACTTATGCTGTTTCTGATTGTCGGAGCTGTGTGGAGACTGGGACTTATTATTATTAGTCCACTGGAGTTCATTTTTGGGCTGGTGGAGATGGACTTGCTGAGATGCTATGGGAAGTGGCTTTTCTGGCAACGTTCCGGCGACAATGGTTTTAGTGTTGGAAATTGTTGAGCGTAGCTCTAGGCCTTGCAATTTTGTTGTGGGCAAAGTTGTGTTTGGAGTGCATTTTGGTGCTACGCACGTTTGGACAATTATAATTTTGGGTGTCTTCATGTGATTTGGAACATTATTTGACGAATTTTGATGTCTTCATGTGATTTGTAGCACTGTTTGGTGTGACTTATATTTACACAAGTCTAATTTGGTGAGGTTATCTCAATTTGAAGTGGTTCATACCACTAGTTTTGGCTGCTTGGCAGTAGATTGGTTCTTAAGTTCTATTTTCTATTTAAGGATTTCAATTTCGATGTTTTGGAGTTGGCTGCAATAAACACAACTTGGTACCAACATGGTTTGTGGTAGTATTGGTGGTTTTGGCATAATTCCAACCATAGGTATTAGTTATTTTGAGGACCAACTAGGAAGTTTAGGGAGCAGCTCAGGGAAAGCTAGCAAAAGACTTTTAGGAGTTGTGTTGTTTGTGTTGAGGAGAACAACTAGAAGAAGGTTGATGGAGCAACCGGGGAGTTGATTGAAGACTTTTAGAAGTTGTATCTACAAGGTTTTGGTGTTGTTTTTGGGTTTGAATGTTTGCAATAAGGGGGAGTTGTTCGCATGCTGTGTTTGTTGCAAGTTGTTCATGGAGTTTGAAATTCAAGTTTTCTTTATAGTTATTTTTATTGCATTTTATTTTTTATGTAACAAGCTTAAGCTCTGTAAACTTCAGCTTTCAGCTTAAGGGAGAGTATTAGAAAATAATATTAGTAATTAAATTATATTATGTGCTTATATTATGTTATGGGCTCACTCGTAGTGCACCCAGAGTTAAGAGTTTATAGTCCTTATGTTTTTTAGGAGTTCTATATAAATAGAGCATTAGGTTTATGTCTAATGTATCAATTCAATATTATTTCTCGATTATAATATCAGAGTTCTCTCCCAATTTCTCTGTATCCTCTCTCTACTTTCCCCTTCCTAAACCCTAATTATTTTGTCAATAGCACCAATGGTCATTGCAGCTGCCATCATATTGCTGTATGTCAATTCCGTCATTTTTATACTTTAACTGAAGGTGTTGGTGATATTTTTTGGACCAACTGAGATGGTCGAATAGCAAAACTTCTGGACGTTGCGTTATCATAAGACAGTTTCGTTGATCCTGTCTTTAGGGGGAGTACCCCCCTTTTGCCACTCATTGCTAGTCTTTTGAAGATGAAATTATGTTTTTATGTTCAGTTTTAAATAATTCCAAACTTAAGTTTAGATAAGCTCTAGCTTGAGGGGCAGTGTTAAATATATAAGATTTTGGGGAGATATGGCTAATGAATATAGGAGATATGGTTTTGATTTTAGGGATTACATGCTCATAATTTGCGACTGTAATTAGCTGATTTTTAGGGATTGTGATTATTGTTGTAATTATGGTTTTCCTTCTATAGAATAGTACAAGGCTGAGTTGTTTTCACTCGAGCCATTTAAGCCATTCGTATCAGTTATCCTATCTCATCTGAATCGTCTTCTTCAAATTCTTTTCTCTCTCTCCCCAAGAAATTCAAGAGTTATTTTTTAAATGGACACTGATGATATGCAATATCCTAATATTGATGCACAAAAATTCACTTTGTTTATTTGTTAGTCCATTCCATTTAAGATGTTGATATAGATTTTGTACACTTCATCTTTAAGAACCATTTTTATTACTTCTATTCTTTTCATCAGGCAGTGAAGCCCACATTGTCAAACATCAATTTGGAAATACCAATAGGCAGCTTAGTTGCAATCATTGGTGGGACTGGAGAAGGGAAAACATCACTTATTTCAGCAATGATAGGAGAGCTACCCCCTATAGTTGATGCAAATGCTATAATCAGAGGCACCGTTGCTTATGTTCCTCAGATTTCATGGATTTTTAATGCTACTGTCAGTTGCAGCTTGCTTATACTATCAATTGTTATCAAAATATGTTTTTTAGACTTTCTTTGAAAAACTACCAGTTTATAGATTCTGAATCACTTGTATTTCCTCAGGTTCGGGAAAATATATTATTTGGATCACAATTTGATTATGAACGCTACTGGAGGGCGATCAATGTCACTTCACTACAACATGATATCAACCTACTGCCTGTTAAGTATTTCATGATACTGCATCTTTACTGATGCTTTGCTAAATTAATGAGAAGAGTTCTTTTCATTTATCTCATTCATATTTTCCTTCAGGGACGTGATTTTTCAGAGATTGGTGAAAGAGGAATCAACATTAGTGGGGGACAAAAGCAAAGAGTTTCCTTGGCTAGGGCTGTATACTCAAACTCAGATGTATATATATTTGATGATCCATTAAGTGCTCTAGATGCCCATGTTGCTCAGGAGGTATCATTTTAAACATGCTCTGGAAAATAGGCCCATGTCATGATATCACCATTCTCTAGAAATTAATGCTCTTCTTCTTTGATTACAACTCTTAACAATTTTTGTTGAGATAAATTGTCAATGTGATTTATCAAGAATCAAATCCAACATAATATGATTATATATGAACATTTAAAAGATCTGGTGCTTTAGACCTGGTTAGACACTAATGCCAGAATTTTTAGTTAGAGGTCCTTACTTTTGTATCTTGTTTGCAATAGGATAGTGTTTCTGGCCTTTATTTGGCCTCTTAAGCAAACATATTTATTAGATTTGCAAAGGAATCGGAGAGCTCTTTCGAGCTGATGTTTGGTTTTTCTCTTTTTTTTTTTTTCTTCTTGTTTCTTTCGTCTAGGGAGTAGTATTTTTTCCTCTTCTAATGAAGTCTTTCTTCATTATTGTTGATAAATTAGATTTGAGTGGGTTAAGGTGTTAGTGGAGAGAGTAGAGAGAGATTGGAGAAAACACTGACATATTATTGAATGAGTAAAACAGCTGAATACAATAGATTTGAACGTAATCTCTATTTGTGGTCACTAAGACAAACAATGACATATTATTAGATTTGCCTTTCTCCCATTCATTTAAATGTTTAAATTTAAATGTTAGGTATCTTCATTCAATATTGACCATTTTAATATTTTTCAAATCCATGATCTATCTCATATACTTAGATTTCTGATGACCTTTAGGTTTTCAAGAGTTGTATAAAGGAAGGGCTGCAAGGAAAAACCAGGGCTCTTGTGACCAACCAGCTACATTTTCTCCCCCAGGTAGATCATATTATTCTGGTCAGTGAAGGCATGATTAAAGAGCAGGGAACCTTTCAGGAGCTATCTAAAAGAGGGCTGCTATTTCAGAAGCTAATGGAAAATGCAGGGAAAATGGAAGAACAAGAAGGAGTTAAGGAAGATAGAGATACTCATGACAATACTAACACTTTACCAGATAATAATGAGCCACTTGTAGAGTTTCCAAATGATGCAAACTATAAAAAGAAGGGGAAATTAAGGAAATCTATACTTGTTAAGCAAGAAGAGCGAGAAACAGGAGTAGTTAGCTGGAAAGTTTTGATGAGGTATGACCTTTTATAGTACCTTAATCTAATTATTAACAATTTCTCTCTCACTCAGATCATTATTGGCAAACTATTATGAATAGAATGGTTGTTTTATTGCTAATTGGTCTAAATACATCTAATATGGGAAATTCCTGTTATTAAGTTAAAAGAACATTTATGTGATAACAGCAGCCAGGGACTGCTTGATCTAATTGGATCCCGGATGTCTTTTTTATCTTCATTGACAATACAATGCTATACAATTATATATCCTTTTTGTGACCACTGGCTGTCACACAGGGATATATATGACTTTATTTTGTCAATCTAATTTACAGGTACAAATCTGCCCTAGGAGGGATGTGGGTTGTTTTTATACTTCTTGCATGCTATGCACTGACAGAAGTTCTTAGAGTTTCAAGCAGCACATGGTTAAGTGTATGGACAAAGCACAGTACTGTCACAAGTCCGAGTTATAAACCTGGATTTTTCATTTTCATATATGCGCTTTTTTCATTTGGGCAGGTGTGTCAGCAATGGTACTCAACTAAACAATACATTCTTTTGCATGTTTCTGGACTCAGATTCAGAAATTTAACTTGTTCAGTAGCTAGTAGTTAGGTCTTGTTTGGATAAACAGCTTAAATAAGGGTTTTTTTTTTTTTTTGTATAAGCTGTATTACTATCAGTTCTGTATAAGTTAATTTACATTTGGATTTGACAAGCAATTATAATTGTTTTATATCTGTTTGGATGTACAACTATTAAAGCACTTATGATTATTGAAACTACTAAAAGAACAATGATAAATACTTATAAAATTTTAAATAAATAAAATGTATACTTTAATGCTCTGTCCATTATTTTATCTAGTTACTACTTATGTGTATATTTTAAATTGTTAATATTCTCTTAACAAAAGTATGATTTATATAGTAAATATAATTAGTAAAAAATTTTAATATAGAAAATACCATCATTAAATATAGAAGACACCATAAAAAACAGAGCAAGTAAAATTAGAATTCTATACAATCCTTCATTTATGGAATTAGGTAAAAACTCCATATGCTTTAGATTTTATGTTTTTGTACTTTTATTATATTTTATGTTATTGTAATAATTTTTTTTTTTTTGTAAATTCTCAAGGAAGAAGAAAGTTAAGAGTCCCCAATGTCATTATTTTTTTAGGGGTATGAATCAGAATTTTTGTATTTTATTAAGGGTTTTTGTGTCTAAAATTATCATAAAAACAGTTTCTGAATAAGCTCTTTTTAGCTTCCGAAATAGCATTTTTTAGTAAGCTACATAAACAATCTTATCCAAACACATGTTAAAATCTATGTAAGTGCTTATCCCAATAGATAAGCTCAAATAAGCTATTAATAAGCTTAGCCAGACAGGACCTTAGACTTTTACAAAGAAACTTATTTCTCCATGTCATTATGTTGCTGTTGTTGTATAGTACCTTTCTGTACTCCCATTCTAGAATGCTTTGAAAATGAAATGAGCATTTTCTCTGCCGGATTCAGGTAGCTGTCACACTTGCAAACTCTTACTGGTTGATCATTTCAAGTCTTCATGCTGCCAAAAGATTGCATGATGCCATGCTACAGAATATACTGCAGGCTCCAATGGTATTCTTTCATACAAATCCTGTTGGACGGATAATTAATAGGTTTGCAAAAGACCTGGGAGATGTAGATCGCAACGTTGCTAATTTTATAAATTTGTTTATGGGTCAAGTCTGGCAACTCCTTTCAACATTTGTTCTTATAGGCACAGTGAGCACAATATCCCTGTGGGTCATATTGCCACTTCTAATCTTATTTTATGCAGCTTATTTTTATTACCATGTTAGTCCTGTATCTTGTCATATGTCCTCTTTTATTTACTATTCCTGTCCTTGGCAGCACTGACTGATTCATAGTCCATAGAAATGATTTACATGCCAGGTGGGGTTTCTTTTATGTGCTTTTTTATCATGGACCCTCATGAAACTTTGGCTGTTTATGAGAAAAGAAATATAAATAATACCTTGAAAATTATAAACAGACATAATATATTTTTAAGGACCATTACAATAAGACCTAGGGTTTACTGCTGCCATAGTCCAGGTTGGCCACATCTGTCTATTGGTGGACTGACCAATCAGCCTTAGCTGCAAAACTGTTAGACTAGAAATTTTAGTAATCTGTTGACATGATAAATGCTGTATCACATGGAAAATACATGAGATTAATATCCTTTCATGTTTTCACTAAAAACCAATTTCACAATTCAAACTTTGGAATTATGTTGAAAATGCATGACCAAATGATGCTAACATTACGCCAGCTAGATTCTTGGCATAGTTCTCTAACAAGGAAGATGCACACAATTTAGTATGCCTGAATTCATGTTGTATAAAATGGTGGAACTTATGTTTCTTATTGACATTATGCCTTGCAGAGCACAGCTCGTGAGGTGAAGCGCTTGGATTCCATTACAAGATCTCCTGTTTATGCTCAGTTTGGAGAAGCATTGAATGGTTTATCAAGCATTCGTGCCTACAAAGCCTATGACAGGATAGCATACATTAATGGAAAATTCATGGATAAGAATATCAGATTCACCCTTGTGAATATAAGTTCAACTCGCTGGCTCATCATAAGGTTGGAATCATTAGGAGGACTCATAATTTGGTTGATTGCAACATTTGCTGTCTTGCAGAATGGAAGAGCAGAAAACCAGGCATTGTTTGCATCTACAATGGGTCTACTTCTCAGTTATACTTTAAACATAACTACTCTCTTGAGTGGTGTCCTCAGACAAGCAAGCAGAGCTGAAATCAGTTTGAATGCTGTCGAGCGTGTTGACACATATATATCAGATTTGGAATCTGAGGCACCGGCTATAATTGAGACAAACCGACCGCCTCCTGGATGGCCATCATCTGGATCAATTGAGTTTGAGGATGTTGTCCTCTGTTACCGGCCTGAACTTCCTCCAGTTTTACATGGATTATCCTTTACAGTCTCTCCTAGCGAGAAGGTAGGGGTGGTTGGAAGAACTGGTGCAGGAAAATCTAGCATGCTTAATGCATTATTCCGTATTGTGGAACTGCAAAAAGGAAGGATTATTATTGATGGTTGTGAAATTTCTAAGTTCGGACTGGCAGATTTACGAAACATTCTTACTATCATACCACAATCACCAGTTCTTTTCTCAGGTATGCTCCACAACCAGAAATGTTTTTCTTCATCTATTATTATAATAATGCGATTTGCAAATTATTTGTAGTGTATTAGATTCAAACATTAGGTGAACTATATGAATGTCAGAACCAGAAGAAACATATATGCCAATTAAAATGTCATATGGAGAGTCCAGTGATAAAAAGATATGGAGATTTTGTTTTGGCATATGTGAAAACAGAAATAATGGCATGTGGCATCCATGTAGTGGATAATTATAGATAGTGCTCCTCTCGCAACCAAGTCTCGCAACTACCACACACAACCACGTTCAACTCATGCATTTTTCTATGGGGCCTACTTTATTTTTAGTGGTTGTGTATGTGAGGTTGTGAAAGAAGCATTACTTGATAGTTCTTGTTGTAATTTAATAAGATTGTCCGTCGGAAGTCTATCTTAGGTCATTAATAGGATAATTTTCTTCATGGTCTTTTGTTTCTCTTAGCTTTCCTCTTGCCATTTGAGGATTTCTTATCCTCTTCTTTTGTATTTTCTCTCTTTCCTTTAATAATATTTCTTTTCTATCAAAAAAAATTAATAAGATTTTCCTTAGATGAAAGTAAACCTTAAATTCAACTTTTTTTAACACCTTTTTATTCCAAACCTTGTTGTATTTCTTCCCAGGTACCATTCGATTCAACCTTGATCCCTTTAATGAACACACTGATGCTGACCTCTGGGAGGCTCTAGAAAGGGCACATTTGAAGGATCTGATCACAAGAAATCCATTTGGCTTAGATTCTGAGGTACATGCACTAATATAATTTAGTCTTGTAACCGTCAATCATTTTCTCATGTTTTCTTGTGAAGTTGTGATTGATGGAACTACATTTTATAGCCAAAAAGTATGCCCCTAATCATTACGGCCTATATTAACTTCTTGTTGAAATAGAAAATTAAGGAAATTGCCAACTGAAAGGTTGCGTCTTGAACTGCATTAAGGTTTCAGAGGGAGGAGAAAATTTCAGTGTTGGACAGAGGCAACTATTAAGTCTGGCTAGAGCCTTGCTGCGTAGATCTAAGATTCTTGTTCTTGATGAAGCCACCGCAGCTGTTGATGTTAGAACCGATGCCCTTATTCAGAAAACAATTCGACAAGAATTCCACTCCTGTACAATGCTCATTATTGCACACAGACTGAATACAATTATTGACTGTGATCGAATTCTTGTTCTTGATGCTGGCCGGGTATGTTTTCAAGTTGCATGCCTAGCAGATATTCTAATCACTACCTGCAGCAATTATTATGGCTTACATAAGAACATAAAGGACAAAATAAGTTAGTTTGAGCAGTCAGGGAATTCTGCTTTATATCTTTAAGTCCATCTCATGTCAACTTAAACAAATCAACTTGAAGATATTTTGGTTTTGCTTTTCAGGTTTCTGAATATAATAAGCCAGAGGAACTCTTACTAAAGGAAGGAAGTGCATTCTATAAGATGGTTCAAAGTACTGGACCAGCAAATGCTCAATACTTACGTAGCCTAGCATTTGAAAGGAAGGAGCAAAATCATGGCAAGGGTCCGGAAGACGGGTTGAGATGTTTAGCTTCTACTCACTGGGCAAGTGCTGCCCAGTTTGCTGTAGCTTTCACCCTTTCTTCATCACACCAACATCAAATGCCAAGCACCGGAGACAATAAGGATATCATTGATAAAACAAGGAATGCGGTGATAACATTGCAGGGTGTTCTAGAAGGAAAGCATGATGAAGCTATAGAAGAGGCACTAACTAAATACCATGTTCCTACAGATAGATGGTCGTCTACTCTCTATAAAGTAGTTGAAGGTACAAAATTAATAATACTTTCTGCATAGATTAAAGTTATTTCTGAGGCATTGTAGAAACAGTGGATTAACATTACTGTGATTTTTCCCAGCAAGCCTTCATGTTTCAATTTCAATACTTGGCTTTCTGAGTATGTTTTGATCATTTCTCATTGCTCAATACCTGCAAACGTTAGTATTTTCTAGCACAGCAGTTTATTCACCGAAACATTACAAGTTTGAAGCAACTGCTCTAATTAGAGTAACAGATTGCTTGACTTGTTTAATATGCTCACTGTGGATTTCTGAAACTAAGTTTTCAGAATGAGGTTAAACACTTATATTCTTGACAAACTCGCGTATTTCTGTTTTGCTAATCCATTATTATATATAACTTTTGCAGGTCTTGCTGTCATGAGCAGGTTGTCTTCCAACAACCTTCAACAATTAGAATATGATTTGGAAGACGGATTCTAGAACTGAGCATATTGATATGCAGAGATTATTTACCAGAAGCAACCTGTCTGATCAAATTTTAATGCATCGCTACAATTTTAAGATTCCTCCCTTTTTCTTTTTTGGTTATTGTTACAATATTTCCCTTTGCATGTCTGTTGTGTTAAATCATATCCTTCATCCTAATTTTATTCTCTATCTTGTTTTATTTTACCCTTCAGTTAAAAGTCGTATAATAGAGTTCTACTTAGAATTTCAGGCAAAACTGATACAAGTGGCAAGACTTGCCAATTTATATGATTGGAAAGGAATGCTAAGATTTTTAAACAACAATTTCAGCCTAGGGTTTTAGTATTGGATAAGATAATGTTTATTGCTTCACAGTGGCTTAAAGTTTTTTTTGTGGGATTAGATGGACTTAACAAAGTGATTGGATCTGTTATAGAACTTTGATTAATTGTTATTCTAGTATTTAAGATGATCTTTTGTTGAGGATGGCTCATTCTCTCTATTTTTCTTTTTCTCATAATATTTTCTTTTTCTATAAAAAAAAATGAAAATAGAAGGGATAATTAATTAATATGGTATTAAGGTACTTTAATATGGTTTTAATGTTTTATTTTGGGCATATTAGTCTGTTGCTAGAAGGGGGAAGGGAATACACTTGTCTTTATCACAGTGGTTTTGTTGGGATGAGGGTTGTTAGAAGATTCATATATCTTGTAGGATTTCCTTTTGTAATGGCCACCCCTGTTTACTTTGCGAAGCTCGGTGAAGAGCCCAACGCTCTCTCTCAAGGCTACCTTCAATCCAATTTCCAAGCGTTCTTCATCTCTTTCCTCTCTTTTCTGCTCATTTCGCAACCCATTTTTTTCACCCTTAACAAAAACATTGAGAGGCGAGTTATCCTTAATCCTGTGAAGTTAAAATAATGGAAACTTACGAGGGAAGATTTTCTTTTCTTGATACTACTTTTTGCAAAACAATTTATCAAAATTTACTTTGTGAAACTACTTACTATAATATATCACTTTTCATCTTTGTAACTTACTGAAATCTGCCGTCGAAGCGTTGACTCTACTAAAAAAATTTAAGGAAAGATACAAATAACCTTTCCTTAGGGTTTGTTTCTTGAAGAGAAAATTGCATTTTTAGAAATTGTTTTTTTTTTAACTTTCTTATATTTGGAATTAATAAGAAAATTAGTAAACTAAATTGTTGTCAACAAAAAATGATAGTATAGGTGGAAGAAAATAAATTCTTTTTTTAATGAAAAGAAATGATTTTTTCAATTCACCTTACGTTACATAATCATTCCCCCTCTCTTTCCTTCCATCTCTCTTTATCCATTCCTCTCTCCTATCTTTCTCTACTTTCCTTCTTTTTATCTCAATTCCCTATTTCTCCTATCCTTCTCTCTCACCCTTCTATTTATCTCTCCTTTTATTGCAACCCTCTCTCTCGTCCTTTTCTTTCTCTTGTCTATCTCTTTAGTGTCCCTCTATTTCCTTTTTATCATTTCCTTCATCTCACACTTTCTCTCCTCTATCTCTCGTCTTTTTATTCTCCTTTTGCTTTTATAAATGTTGATATTTAATAATTATATTAAAATTTTTTTTGATAAAACATTTGGACAATTAAGAGAGTTAATAAATATAGTTAACAATTTTGATTAAATTCAATTCGAATTTTTATAGAGAAATGATGAAAGTGAAAAAAAAAATAAAAATTTTAATATTCTTCTTTGGATATTATTTTTAAAATAAAATATATTTAATTTAGGATTTTTACTACTAAATATTTGTTCACTCCTATCATGAAAATATTCTAATAACAAAATGTTTATTGTGTGGCTTAATCTTAAAGATGAAATTTATATGTAAAACAATATTTTTCAATAAAAAGAAATAGTTTACCTTTATACACTAAATAAGAGAAACTATTTTCCCTTAAGTTGTCTAAAAAACAAAAATTCAATTCATTTTCTAAAAATGTATTTTCTTAGAAAAGTATTTTCCATAAAATTTCATTTTCCGACAAAATAAATGGAATCTTAGTATCATATGACTCCTCTAAAGTTTTAAATCCTAGAAAACTCCCTGGAGTTTTCAAAAAAAACTAAAAATGTTAAAATCCTAGTTTAAAAAAAAAAAAAAAAAAGGAATGTGAGTCACTTATGATTCTTTTTTAATTATTTTTAGCATGAATTTTAGTTAATTTATGGATGGATTTTCTTCTGAATTAAATTACTATCAATGTAGATTGAGTTTTTAATACATTTGTTTAAGGTGAATTTTAATCAATTTATGGATAGGTTTTCTTATGAACTAAATTACTACTAATAGAGATAGAGTTTTTAATGCGTTTAAGACATGACCGAATACAAGCAATTTGAGTAAGCTATTGCTAAAGTTTGGCTTGATTAATATTTGGGACATAACGTAAGTATTCTTTTTATTTTTTCCATTTTTGCTTTAAGTTCACTATGCTAAAAAAGTAATTAGAAAGAGTCACATGTGGTTCATTTCCCTTTGCCTATTTATTTTAACTGAGATTTTAACATTTTTAGTTTTTTGAAAATTTCAAGAGGTTATTTATAACATTTGAAACCTTATGGGGCTTATGTAACACTAAGTCTTACTTTAGAGGGTTACTTGTATTTTATCCAAAAAATTATAAAGTTGCTACTGCATGTGTTTATGCATTCTTCTAAAGTAATCATATCATTGAAAATAAACTTTAGGAATGAAGAAAAATATGATTACCATTGAAAGATCAAGCAAAACCCTTGGAGTATTCTTTGGAAAAGACTTAAAAGAATGTATATATACGGATGATCAAATTGAGATGGAATTTTGGAAGAAAAATTGGTAAGAGTGTGGGATAGATTCAAATCAACTAATATTTTGGAAGGAATTTTTGAAAGATTGTGGCACATTATGTTGAGATGATGGATCCTCTAATTTGTTATTCTAATATTGATAATGAATTGATGGAAGAACTAGAGGTTGACATAGAAGAAAATATTGCATCACTAGACACTAAAACTGAAGTTATGGAAGTTGAAGAATTGACAATATGTTGAAATAATAGGATAAATTGAAACAACCAAATCAACAAATCTATTGAATCATATTACAAAACATCATATCTGTACATATAAATTTAATTAATAATAATAAAATCGTACCTGGAACTGCCTAAGAATCTATTATAACAAAAGTTTCTTTAGCAGGTTTACTCCTTATAACCTTAGTATAAAAAAAGGAGATAAAACTATATTTGAAGTCTCAATGGGGGTAACTACAGCCCTATTAGGGTATAAATAAGAACCTACCTTGCTGTAATCATCATTGGCCTAGGTGTTATTAT
This sequence comes from Saraca asoca, assembly GCA_026873985.1. Classification (NCBI taxonomy): domain Eukaryota; kingdom Viridiplantae; phylum Streptophyta; class Magnoliopsida; order Fabales; family Fabaceae; genus Saraca; species Saraca asoca. The sequence goes on from JANHAO010010344.1 coordinate 15,869, forward strand.
ATGTTCATTAATTGATCACATAATTAATTGACTCATAATAATTAGTTGTTGTGACATTCATTCAATCTAATAACATATGATTAATTAATTATGGTAGTCTACATAGAAAAATTTCAACAATCTCCCACTTAGACAGCATAGTTTAACAAATGAGAAATTGCATTACAATATGTGGCCACAATAGTGAATACTAACAACAACAATAATGACACCATTACAACTAGGGATGGCAATGGGTCAGGTTCGGGCGGGTATGACAATATCTATACCTATACCCGTGAACACTATAACAGGTTGGGGTATAGGTTTGTACCCACCGGTATAGGTGTACCCACTAGTATACCTGCTAGAATTTAAATATATATATATAAAAGAAAATGGGATAAATTATGATTTGATCCCATTAACTTTTCATCGACTTTAAATAGGTTCTCACTAAAAATATAAAATTTTATGGCCCCAACGAAAAATACTAAAATTTCACTTTAATCCCTCAGCCAACATTTTTTTTAGGTATTACATATAGTGTTTATATAAATAAAATAAAATTTTTATTTAAACGAGTAAATGGGTATAGATATTTTCTCATACACGTAACGGGTAAACCCGTACCCGTACCTATACCTGTTACAGGTATGATTTTTATACCCATACCTGCTTGTGAATCTTTTTTCTCATACCCATACCTACCCATCATAAACGGATATCCATGGATAAACAGGTATGTGGGTAAAATTTTCATCCCTAATTACAACCATAAGTCACATATAAGTACCCAATAATGCAAATCATCATATTCGATAGGGATGCTAATGTTATACATATTTTGAATACTTATGTTCCAACGACGGAAACATAATATAGAATGTATGAGAAAGTAGACATACACATCAAAATGTGATCATATGTACATCTTTACAAAATGGTTTATGCATCCATCTAAAATGCTTAAATGAGAATAAATCTTAACACACTAATAAGACAACGTCTAAATGTCTCCATCGATATGTCATAGAACAAATGTGCATAATCAATAATGTCATATATGCATATATATATATATATATATATATGAAACATGTGGCAATATCATTAATATTTCACTAATCTCGAGATAATAATGTTTCGATTAGAAGTATTAAACACCCACTAACCTTGAACACCAAAATACTTAGCTAAACTTATTTTAGTCACTTGTTTGTGAATAATTTTAACACTTAAGCCTTTGGTTAATGGATCTACAAGCATACGATCTGTGGCAACATGTATAATACTTGTGTATCTTTTGTCTTCAACAAATTAATACTTAATATAAAAATACTTGTATGAACAGTACTTTCATTATTATTTTAAGAGAAGTTCATTATGGCAGTACTGTCACAACATATGGTTAAGGTCCTAGATATGCTTTCTATAACTTTGAATCTAGATATTAGATTCCTTAAACAAATAGCCTCATAAGTGGCTACATAACGTACAACACATTCTATCTTCAAAATAGAGGTTGTTATAATTGATTACTTAGTAGTTTCCACGGTACAGCTCCTCCTATCATAGTATAGCTCCTCCTATCATCATAAAGATGTTTCCAGATATCAATATTATATCATCTAGATAATTCACAAAATTAGAGTCAAAGTAACCTGCAACAATTAAATCATCAATTCTACAATAGGTCAGCACAAATATTCTTTGTACCTTATAGGTGCTCTATAACTTTCTTTACAACAGTACAATATTTTTGACAAAGATTACTCAAGTATCTCCTGAGTACACTAAACCAATAACGATATCAAGATGTGTATATACTTGAACATATAATAAGCTGTTAGTCTGGATGGGTGCCCTAGACCAATTTGATTGAGTTCTAGTGCATCCTAGACTATACATTCTGTGCATTTAGAT
>JANHAO010010345.1:0-17731 GCA_026873985.1 Saraca asoca
TAATGGCCAGTCAACAATGAGAATGGAATTTAGCACACTTGAATGAAAAGAGAAAGATTTACTCAGCATACAAATAATAGTCTAGAAATTTATTGCAATATTAAAGTTCATTAACAATCTCAACTAAAACAAATTTAGCCCATGTTCATTTCTGTAGTTACTCTTAAATACAAGGTTTCCATTGTTCAACAAAATAAGAAATAACTAGAGAAAAGATAGAAAAAGAGAGAAATATTGTTAAATTTGAATTTTGTGCCTTCCTCTGCTCTTTCTACTCTTTGGTTCAGTGTCTTACTGATTTTGGGTCTACTGATGATGTTTTCATGTCCTCTCCCTCCTTTTCTAGGTTTTTAGCACCAAAAAATAGTAGATAATGATCCTCTTCACGTGCTTTCTACTGCTCACTCTGAATCCAACTTTTATAATAGCAAAAAAATGGGAAAAAACTATTCAGCTCCTTTGCTGATGTGTACCTTTCTGCTGTTCCAAGGTTTAGAGTATCCAAAATGGGCTGAATGACTTCAAAATTCCTCCGTTGATGTGTTCCCTTGCTACCTCCATTAGAATGATGTTTTTGGGCACCAAAAATGGGTTAAATGAATTATCTCACATGCAGCCCCTTGTTAGCCCTTTTAATTAGGTTTTTATAGCACCAAAAATAAGCAAAATGCTCTCCAACTCCCTTAATTGATGTGAACAATCTACTGCCCCTTGTAAATCAAATTTTTACCCTTAAAAAATAAGGCAGGTCCCTACTCCAAATGAAATTATTGCATGGTAAAAATTTTACATGCTGTAACAATTGCCTTTCTCTTTAACTTCTAGCATTTTTCTTTGGCTTTTTCCTTCTTTTTCTACCCATAATTAAGATTTAAACCTCTGCAAACAAACATCATCAATTCAATACAAATCCTCCATTAACAAATCCAAAATTTTCGCAAATAAAATAATAAGACCACTTTAGACAAAATAACAAAAGTAACTAATAATAAAGATTGATTTATACAAATCACTCTTAAACTTCAACAATTTAAGCCTAGAAGCCATCAAGATAACACTATTTTCATAGAGTTATTAGTCATGTTTTAGCAATCCTTAGGGGACCCCATGCAAGATAAGTAAGGTTGTCAACTATATTATAAGTATCATGAACCTATTGAAAACAAATAATATGTCAATTTATTTGTCAATTATATCATAACACTGGTTTCTTTCAAAGGTCTAAACATTAAAGATGCATGAATAAAATAAGACATGATATTAATGGATGCCCATAGGCCTAGTAGGGAATGTTTAAAGTAAGTCTTGGCAATTGCACATAAGATTGTGAAGGAACTTAGATCTTTATTGCATTTTTGGGGAGGTGTCATTTGAATGACAACTGGTACATTTTCGCCTACACATATTTTCCTATTGCCTTTCAATTTCCTTCTTGTGGTGCATAGCTCCTTGAAAAACTTTGCATATCTTGAAATCTGTTTAATCACAACAAGCAGAGGTATATTCACTTCCACCTTTTTGAGAGTATCTAGAATACCTTTTATTTATTTATTTATTTAATTATTGTTTTTTGCCCTTCTAATCAACTAGGGAAGAGAGGGAGAGGAGAAAAATGGATTAGCAACTGGTTAAGAGTTGCTCTTTTCTTTTGAAATATTTTTTTTCCTTTTGGCTTGTCTAAAACTGCCATTTCTTGAATTTTCATTTGTACTTCTTTTCCACTTCATAGAAGTATTGCAGTTACATTTGCTTTAGGATTCATAACTATCTAGAAAGGTAGTCCGCCTAAACTTTGAGCCTTTAGATTGCTCACTTTTGTCTCTAAATTCTAAAATTTTGTATTCACTTCCTATTAAAATTGCAACATGCTGCTCCTTTGTTCTTGCCAAAATTGTAGCAAGCTAGCTTTTTGGTCTTGTTGAAATTACAACATGTCAACTCTTATTTGTTGGATATGAAAGTTGTTTTAGGCCACTATCTGAATCACATCTTCAATGACTTTGCTAGAAGAAGGATTTTGGTTTTGCTACTTAGCTTAGACTAGGGATTAAAATAAAGGTTGTTGTCCACCCTAATTTCCATATCTCAAGTAAGAATGGTCTATTTCGTCAAGGTTATATATAATGGACTATGTATTATATGCCTATTGTGGTTGTCCTAGAAACATGGTTTGGACTTGCTGCAATGGCTCATCCTTTTTGAAGCATGGACATGCCTTAGTATTATGTCTATGGACTGAGCAAAGTTCACACACTTCTGGCATGGTCTTTTTAGCTAGGGACAAAGCTTAGACTAGGGATTGAAATGGAGCTTGCAATCCATCCTAATTTCCATATCTCAAGTTAGGATGGTCTCTCCTACCAAGGTTATATGTATTGGAGTATAGATTGTATGTTTATTGTGGTTATATTGGAACCTTCTGTTTTCTAGAAATCCTCCCATGGTTTGGACTTACTGAAATGGCTTATCCTCTTAGAAGTTTAGACATGCCTCAATATTATGTCTAGGGACTAAGCAAAGTCCACACACTTTTGCTTCTTGTCTTAGTTACAATGCTTGCTGAAGTTGTTGAATCATCAAGGTTAAGTCTACCATTTGTCTCTCAAGCTTAGAAGTCTGCACCTTATTGACTTTCCTCACATCATAGTCCATCCTGGTTCCAAACTATTGTGAGTTGATTGCCATATTTGCTATCAAGCTGTTTACAACTTTGGGGGTCTTATCTACTAAAGCTCCTCCACTTGTAGCATCAATCATATTTCTATCCATTGGCCAAAGTTCTTCATAGAAATATTGGAGCAAGAGCTAACCACTAATTTAGTGGTGGGGATAGCTAGCATATAGCTTCTTGAATCTCTCCTAATACTCATATAAGTTATCTCCAATATATTGTCTAATGCTACAAATTTCTTTTCTAATGTTAGCAGCTCTTGAGGTAGGGAAATATTTCTTTTCAAAAAGCCTTTTCATCTAATGTCAAATAGTTCTAGAGCCATGAAACTCCTTCACTAAGCCAGCTAGTAAGAAGGGAAAGGTTGTCAATTTGATCAACTCTTCTGAAATTTCCTCAAGCTTTATAGTTGATCAAACAACATGACACTCTTGCAAATGTTCATGAGGATCCTCTCTAGTTAAGCCATGAAAGGTAGCCAATAAATGTATTAGGCCAGACTTCAACTTAAAGGTTGCTTCAAGATTAGGACAGTCAATACATAATGGTTGTTGATTTAGGTCTAGAATAACTAACTCCTTTAAGGTTCCCTGATGGAAAGCCACATTCTCCAAGCTAATATTTGAGGATGAATGAGTGGAGAGTATGTCAATGGCTATGCCAACTCTAGGAGAAAAGGCTGCAAATTATTCAGTTGATGATGAAGTGGCTTGAAAGGGTGTAGAAGGGTGTCTGATCTCTCATATCAAATTTTACAAGGTTTATTCATTTTCTAGGTTAAATATCAATTCAGACTGGCTAGAAGATCAAGTCATGAACAAAAAGACTTACTAGGGAAATAAAAACTAAAAGAACACAAATGAGAAACTTGAAAAATAATGTAGTAAAATACTAAAAGATTGAAAAAAAAACCTATTAAACAATGGAATTTGTGAAAATAGGTTAGGGTCCATGGAAAAGTAATGGACTTTAATTAGAACATCAAAATCTACTAGCCTACCAAATTTGAGCTCCAGATTTTATAGAAAATTTTGCTATAGGCCACTACTGGAAACACCTATAACTAGGAAAACTATGTACAAAAGGGATAAAAGCAAAGGAAAATAAATAAAACTTAAAGCCTAATCCTAATGCTAATATCCTAATACTAAGGTCAATTGATAACATAAAAATTAATCAAGCCAATCCCTGGCAATAGTGCCAAAATTTGATGACTGCCAAAACTAGTAAAGATAATATGTTGAACTATCTTAGCTTGTAATAGGATGAGTGCATGTCAATCGGTAGGGATTGGTGATTAATTTAGTGTATGAAAGTAAATGGCAAGGGGTTTTGTTAACTATCTACTCAAAATATGAAACTAAGCAATTGGAAACAACATAAATAAAGAGAATCAAATGTGAAAAGGAAACTTAAGTGAGAAAACTTCAATCCAAAAAACTCATGCATTCAATTTAGTGATTGATTATAGATACAAAACTTTTATTTCCTCTTTGACCACTTATCCAATAATAAAATTAGACCCAACACCTAAATCAATTCTTGCTAATTTTCCTTTAATTTTGCTAATCAAGTCTAGCACCCGAGTTAACCTTTATTGCTAAATTGATCAAAGCCTAGCACCCCAACCAACTAAACAATAACATTAGGATCTGAAAATATCAAGATTGATTAACAAACTAATCCCAGTAACAAATTCATTAATTAGCCTTCTTTCTCTAGGATAATTAACCAGCACCAATGCACAATAAAAAACCTTAGTGTTACTCAAGCAAAATAGTCATAAATAACTTTGATTATGAAAGTTTAGCCAATAGTTAATCACAATGAACAATTAATTAATGGGCCCAATTCATTAATCATTCAAAACAATTAAAGGAATTAAATAAGAGAAACGAGGAAATGAAATTGGGAATAAATCAATCATATAAGCAATACTCATGATCAATAAGAGAATTAAAGTAGAATTTCTATTAGATTAAATATAAGGTTTAACTAAACGTTATAAAAAAATAAAAATAAAAAGAAAAGAAAAGAGAAGGCCTGAAATGGGTTAGTGTTCTTGATCTAGGAGAGCTCCTCCTTTTTTAAAAAGTGAAAAAAAAAGAAAAGAATGTAAAAGAATCAATCAATTAGGTCTCAGCTAGGTTTCTTTATAAGTTCACTCCTTTCTTTACTTGGGCTGCTGACTTGGGTTAGAAGGAGGCACAACTAGATATGGATCTTTTCATAAAAGTTGTAGCTTTATCTCTTATCTATCCAATGGCCTTAACCTTGCTCAAAATTTGATTTCTAACTTAACGTATAAGCTAAACACCAAAATAGTCTTGTAACGCAGTCTAACCTATAATAGAATTCATCACTTGGATTAGCAACCCTAAAACTTAATCAAATAAGTGTAGTTTCACTTCGAGCCCTTCATGAAATTTTTGGTGATGAATCTTAATTATCCAATGGGCTTAGGTTTGCACTAAATTGAGGTTTGGAGCTACAAATATGGTCAAAATACCAAGACAATTTAGGGTCAATAGGTAAGCATTTTTTTGACTTTCAGGATAAATTTGACCACTTAAACAACTGAACTATGCTTAGGACTTTTCATGACAATTTTAGAGCATCCTTTTAGCTTTCCAAAGACATAAGAAGCACCCAAAATTCAAAGTCCATAACTCCAGATATACCGAAAAACCTAAAATAGTGTCAAATTAATAAATTTTTCAAATTAAGTTCCAAAATTGACAAAATCAAGAAATCAATCACAAATATCCAATTTAGCTCATAAACATGACAAAATGCTAAGTATAGAAGGGAAATGAATGTGTATAAATTTTATTCATCCTTAGCACATAATCAGACATGCACCTATAATTGGACATTTAAATTAGGGTTGAAGCTAGAAACATACCCTAAGTCTAATTTGAATGCCAAGAGATGAATGTATTGAATTACACATAAACATTTGATTTCCAAAAATCTATTCTTGGTATTTGGTTAGTCTTGATTGCTTTGCTAAAATCTAATTAAGATCTTTGAATTTGTTTGAACAATTTAAGGAAATCATGTTTGAAATAAAATGAGTTTTAATTCAGTTAAGATTATAGAAACTTGTAAATAAATTTATTGCCAACATGCATGGAAACCAAATGGGTCATGCACAATAGAATCTCTTTGATCCAAAATCAAAGAAAAAGTTAGAATACAATAGTTTTTGAATTTAAGAGTTGAATTAGTGAACATCTTAAAAATTTGAAATAATTAATTAAGTGATTTAATGTGATTAAAAGTGCTAATTAATTAATGATTTAATAATTATAATAAAGATTACAATTATTAAATAGTAGAAAGTTTCCAATGTTAATATTTAAATCGTGTAGAACATTCATATTAACTCTGGAGGAGACCATAAAGTGTAGGAATGGTTTATCACTTAGAAAGTTTTTTTAATTAATTAAAACAATTAGAGAATGATTACATAAGAGAGTTTGAGTTTAGATTCATAGAAAGGTACATAGGCTTATTGGACATAAAAGAGGGCTCATGAGGTTAACAAGTTTAGACTCATTATAACCCAAACAAGGAGTATGGACTTCCTAGGCCAAACAGGTAGTACTAGCCATGCAGCCCATCTACTTGATAAGTGGATGATACAAGCAAGGGAATCCCTAGTTTGTGTGCCACTCATGCTTGCTCCCTACTCTAGCTTCTACTCCAATTTCTTCTATTTAAAGAGGATAGAAGACAACCCTTCAACATGCTAATATAATCCTAACACTTATGTTGTGTGCCCAAAGTCTCTTAGTGGGATCTCACTTCTTTTCTCCTCTTTGTATTCAAATGCTAACCTTGGCTAAGTGAAATTGTCATTCCTTGGAGAGGTCACCTCTTAAGTTGAGGAATTGATTTTCTTACTCTACATGTTATATGAATATTGGTAGAGGCTTTGGATTGAATTAGTTCATATGGATCACCATTGGTCCTAGAAATCAAATCTGAAGGAGTTGATTGAAATCAATCTAGAAAATTTAATCATTAGGCTTGTTGGGATTGCTTGTAGGTCAAATTCAAATTTGAAGACTAGGGATTCCAAGAACAAATGTTGAAAAGGCATAATTTAAATCATTAGCTTTATACTTGTTTTGAATTATACAAATCCCTATGAATTAATTTAAAACAATCTAATCCAGGCTTAGGGGAAATTTTTAAAAATTCCCTATGCACATTTGATGCTTTTGATCAGCATAGTAGATGCTTTGATCTATTTTTCCCAACACCCTCAACCTAGTTTTTATTAGCAACTTTCTTCTTTAGTTTATTCTAATACCTAAAAAACATGACATGATATGGGTGAAAGAAGTGAATACACTTAGTTTGAATGAACTAAATGACTAATATTATTGAAGATAAGTTTAGAATTGGACTTACTTCTCAAATGGGTACATCCATTGATATTAGGTAGGACTCCAACTCAATCTTCATAGGGTAAATGGATTGGCAAATGCTCTATGATAATAGAATGAATTAGGTGGAAATATCCATTCTATCTTACATATTATGAGGGGGGATGTTTCTTTCCATTTATACCAATTCACTTTCCCACAATGTATTTGAGAACAAATCCCTAAAGAATTGACTTAATTTATGGATGGACTTCCATGTAGGATTAGACAGACCAATGAAAACTATTGGAAGTAAACATTTCATAGAGATATGACAATCATTGCTCTTTATGCCTACAATCTGCCAACACTAATGTCAATGTGTCTCTCAAGTTTGGATGCGTAATCATTAAATATTTTCAATTGGTTGGCCTATTCACAAATTGCCCTTTTTTATCAATGTTGAAAGTATAGTGTACCTTTTGTTTATGCACCTTACTTTTGGCATACTCTTGAAGCTCTAAGTCTCTTTGCTTACAATATTCTTTCAAATCTAACCTTGCCTTTACATTGTCCTTTAACTTTCCTTTAATGTCATTCATTGTATTGAGAGCATTGTTGAACATATTTTTCTCAATGTGCATGACATCTAAGCTATGTTAGAGCAACTTTGTTTTCCAATATGGTAAGTCCCAGAATATACTTCATTTTGTACAGTTGTTCTCCTTGCCATCCCCATACAATTTGGTTGGCCATGTTTCTATCACCTTAGGAATATTACACACCAACTCGTACAATTCTTTACTTGACAATCAAGGAGGGGGGTAGGATGTCTCAACCCTATTTTTGAAGAATGATTACTTATTTTTTGATAAACATGGTGACTATCTAAGAAGCAACAGTGGCAATCAAACAATAATTGCTTCCCTCTGTTTTTCAGGTTGAATGCCTTCCATATATATAGAGGACATGCTAGTTTTCCAATAGTGGATTAACCTGACAACATGCCATAAGCAAGGAAGCCATTTATTATCCACATCAATATAGTTCTTATCATAAAGTTCTATTTTTTTGATACATCATATGTTAGGACACCATGGTCCCTTAACACATTCGGCTTAGCAATCATTGGTTGCTAATAGGCATCAATTCTATTTTTGTGATTGTGTGGACCTAGTATAATTAAGGTTAACATGTAAGGAGTAGTCATACACATTTCAAGTGGTAAATTGTATGGGGACAACAATGACTGGCTAACATGATTATTGTGCAATAGATTGATGAAATGGATTGAACCCATCAGAGCATATGCAAAGTTGAACATTTGTAGGTTCCATTGCATATCCAGGGTAGGTTCTGTCAAAGTACTTCCAAGCTTCTCCATCAGATGGATCATGTAATACAACATCTTTTCTTCAATGGTCATGATGCCATCTCATGTGTTCTACTAACTTCATAAAGACACATAATTGTTGAAGTTTAGGTATTAATGCCAAGAAGTATATTCTCCTAAAAAGAACTTCCTTATATCTTTTTCTTCCTTGTCATGGTTCCTTGCTTGGTTTACCATAGAATTTATACATCCTGTTATTAATGTCATCATTGAAATACAACATATAACCATTAATCCAATAGCCAATTTTCTTGTGCACATATCTAAGTTTACTAACCAACTTCTTGGTCTCAGAATTTTTTTTAGGGACTAAGTTGTTTGTTGGAGAAGTCTCCTTCAATAATGCCATCACTTCATCAAAACATCCTTGTGGCAAATTATAATATGTTTTTATGCTTAACATTCTAACCAGTTGATATCAATAGGAACTAAAATCAAGAGGAAGGCTGGCAAGAACCTAGGGAAAGCTAGACCTGATCCAATGACGAGTTTGCCAAATCACTGTACAGAGGCTCTTAGTTCGATAATCCGTGAGCTTGCTAAACAAAAAAGCTCGAAGTTGGATACCAGCCGCACTTTTGATGAACAGGTGCAATCCCGCAGCAACATAGCCTCGTTCAGTTGGAAGCTCACCAAAGTCAGACATAAAGCCAACAAACAACTTGCATCGTCATCCTGTAAATATGACTAATAGGCCCCACTTGCAAAAGATAGCCTATGGAAGCCAGTCCCTAATACTCTAGGCGGTTTTGTATGCTTAATATTTGATGTAACAAATGTATAGTTAATGTAGTTCTATTTGTACACCTTTATGCTCCTATAAATTAGGGGCTAGGATCATTGTGAAAAAAAAAGGAAAATATAAGAAACCAATAGAAACTTTACTCTATAAACATTTCTTCAATTCAATAAAAATACTTTTGTGGACATAGGGTCCTGTGCCGTTTGGAATTGGCCGAACCATGTTAAATTACGTATATCTCTCCACCCCTTCCCTCTTTGGCTTCCCACCATTCAACACCCCTTTCTCACTTCCATGATTGGAGAATAGCTCGAGTCCTCTAAGAACCCCCTCTGTTGGTTGGACTTGGATTGAACCAAAATCCACCCTCGATGGGACCCTTCTATTCTCTAATTCTCTCTCTAATTGATTCTGTTCAGGTTGAAATGGTAAGAGGAAAGGTCACCAGGAAGTCAAATGTTGCCGCCAATCAACTAGAAGCTCATACTGCTAGTTCCTCTTCTGCTAGAACCGTCAATGGTTTGGCCTCCCTAGCTCGCCGCCCCCTAGTGTCATCATCAAAGAGGCAGACAAAGCCGGGGTATGGTGCCAGTGCTAGGAAGCATTCGAAGACTCAATGAAAAGGATGGTTGAAACATTTCAAATGCTAGCTCAGCTTCAAGCTCAAAACGTGCAAAGACAAATAGATGTTGTCACACCTAGAATCATTCTCCAGTAGTAGCGAGCTAAAGCTTCAAACAAAGTTAGTTACGAGCACGTCTCAAACCAGCCCCCCACAATGAGGAGGATAAGAGAAGCCGCCAATACTCTAGTCAGAAGTCTGAAGGATTGCCATTGATGATTGAAGAGTTATTTCAAAGGGTGAAACAATTAGAGGCACACCCCCAAACTCATGATGATCAGGGGCATGTCAAGGAACGAACTCCTTTTTCCACAAAGATTGGAATGGAGCCTCTCATTCAGAAGCTCAAAATTCCCACCTTCCCGCTTTACAATGGAAATAGTGATCTGCACAATCACCTGGACATGTTCAATGATTAGATGGATCTTCGAACAAATAACCCTCTGATCAAATGTCTTGTCTTTCTTTTCACCCTAGGAGATGCCCCCCAAGCCTGGTTCAGAAACCTCCTGGCCTGTAGTATCAGCAGCTAGGAAGAATATCAGTAGAAATTTCTTGACCACTATAAGGCATTGAAGAGGTAGCTTGCATCTCCCTACCACCTTGCCATGATCTTTCAGCATAGGCATGAGTCTTTAAAAGACTACATTGCTCATTTTAGGCATGAGATCAAAAGCATGGAAAGCCCATATAATGAAAGCATTTTGACGGAGATATTTGCTGGTCTTCACAAAGATGGCAAGCTGTAGAAAAGAATATACAAATCCCCAGTGATAGACTTAGGAGAATTCTATGATTGTGCCCCTAAACAAATCAGGCGGAAGGAGACATTTGGTATGAAGAAACTCAAATCGAATAGCCTGGGTCAGGGTAAGAGGAAGAGTGACAGTGAGGATTTGAAGAGTGCCCCCAACTCCCAGCTCATTAAAGAAGGCCAAGGCCGAGCATCTTTAGCACTCACCTCACAATGAGCACTACAATCTCTTGTCAAGTACTCATGATAGAATCTATGTAGCAAAAAGGAATAAAGAGGACTTCGAGACTCTTGCTCCCTTGTGGGTACCTCGTGTGGGTAGAAACATAAACAAGTTTTGTGTATATCACAATGAAGTGGGACACAACACTTCAAACTATCGAGCTCTCATAGATGCCATTGAGGATCTGATCAAGAAAGGGCGTTTAAGAGAATATGTGTTACGACCTGTGATGCAGTAGCCATCTTGACCTCAACAAGACCTTAAGCAAGAATAGCTAACTATAGTAAGAGCCATATACTGAGCTTGTAATCTGATAGGCAAAAGCATCTCAAAACTTTTGTAGATTGATTTATAAGGTCTTTTGAAAATTTCTCGGAAGTGCATGATTCGATTTGGAGGTTTTAAGAAATACATGCTTTCCAAATTGAGTCTCGTGTTATGGCCAAGTTTTGCTTCGCACCTTTCATATGATCTAAAAGCTTGTGCATGCGAGTAATTTTCTTAGCCACTGCATGCACGCAGCACCCTCACCATGTGTACGAGCAACTTTCTTAGCCACTGTGTGCATGTGTGCAATTAAAAACTTGCACGTATAAGCAACTTTCTTAGCCATCATGCGTTGCAACTCTCACCATGTGTACAAGTAACTTTCTTAGCCATCGTGCGCATGTGTGCAATTAAAAGCTCATGCATATGAGCAACTTTCTTAGCGACCATGCATTGCAACTCTCACCATGCGTACAAGCAACTTTCCTAGCCACCGTGCACATGTGTGCAATTAAAAGCTCACACGTACGAGCAACTTTCTTAGCCACCATGCACGTGTTGTGACTTTATTGCACATACGAGTAACTTTCTTAGCTACCATGCATTGCAAGTCTCACCATGCATAAGAACAACTTTCTTAGCCAATATGTGCAAGTGTTCAATCAAAAGCTCACGTGTACAAGCAACTTTCTTAGCCACCATGTGCATGACTATAGTTATGGACTCACGCGTATGAGCAACTTTCTTAGCCATCGTATGCATACAACCTGAACTTCACAGCTATCATGCGACCTGAACTTTGCAACTATCATGTGACCCAAACCTCACAGCTATCATGCGACTTGAACTTCGCAACTCTCATGCAACCGCATGCCTAAGTGTCTTTTGATTCATTTGCATATTACTTATTTACGTTCAAGTCAAATTTGTTGATTGATCAAAGGTATTATCGATTGGTTACTTGATTATTTCTATGTGAAATTAACATTTGTAATCTAAGGATTATAGGATAGAATAGCTGAACATTGAAAGAAAAAAGGAATATTTTACTCAATAAAAAGTCTTAACAAGGTACATATATGTTACCAAAAGCCAAGATACAAGCCAGAAAAAAACACCTAAAAAATAGAAAAGGGAGGAGAGAGCTGGCTCCCTTGGAAGAAAGACTAGCATGCAGGAGGAAAGCTCCCCAATTAGAAGGCAAGCCACCGAAGGAAGAGCCTCAATCGATTGAAAGTCTGCTGACCCGCCTAAACCTTCAGTTTTCTTCCTCCAGCCTTAACTCCCGGAGGTGAGAAAATCCAGAAAAACCCATCAAGGTGGTAGAAAAGGAGAAACCTCATAAATATGAGGACATCATCTAGGATCTGTATGAGATCCATCCATATTACAAGAAAAGTATGGACTTCAAAGCTCCTTATGTAGCAGACTATACATGCCTTACTCAAAGAGTAGAACATCGGGATATCAGGGGGTTTATCTAGAACAACCATTTCAACACTCTTTGAGAAAAGAAGTAAAATTCTCGTGCTTTAAATAAGACTCAGCCTGAAGGAATTGAAGGATCCGAAAGGGAATCCCTAACCACTCTCATTTAATAGTTTGAGGGAAAACAAGGCCAGTGCACTAATGGCAGTAGTTTGAAAGACTTTAACAACACAATCACCTATGACTAACTCTAGAAACATCTCCTGGACTTAGAATCGGAGTGGGCTGGATAAGGGCCCAGCCACAAAGCAAGTCCATAAAGTTCTCTGAGGATCATAGAGCTTTATGTCATTAGAAAGCACCTCGCAAAGGAAAGCAAGTGCATAAGATGAAGACCTATGGTAAGCCACCACTATACATAGTCCTACCAATGAAAGTTTAAATCCCAGCTCACATAGTGAACTGAGAGTTGGGGGCTTAATGATATCAGTAGAAATTGGAATCGAGTAGAAGGCTAGTGAGAGCCAAGGGAAAGCTAGACCTGATCTAATGACAAGTTTGCCAAATCACTGTACAGAGGCTCTCAGCTCACATAATCCCTAAGCTTGCTGAACAAACGAGCTCGAAGTTAGATACCAGCCACACTTTTGACGAACAGGCTCAAGCTTGTAGTAACATAGCCTCATTCAGCTGGAAGCTCACTAAAGTTATGCATAAAGCCAACAAACAACTTGCACCACCATCCTACAAATACAGCCAATAGGCCCACTTGTAGAAGATAGCCTGTGAAAGCTAGTCCCTAATACTCTAGGCAGTCTTGTATGCTTAATATTTGATGTAATAGATGTACAGTTAATTTAGTTCCGTTTCGTACCCCTCCATGCTCCTATAAACGGGGGGCTAGGATCATTGTGAAAAAAAAAGGAAAATATAAGAAACCAATAGAAACTCTGCTCTATAAATATTTCTTCAACTCAATAAAAATACCTCTGTGGATGTAGGGTCTGATGCCATCTGGATTTGGCTAAACCACATTAAACTATGCATATCTCTCCTCCCCTTCCCTCTTTGCTTTCCCATCATTCAACACCCCTTTCCTACTTCCATGATTAGAGAATAGTTGGGGTCCTCTAAGGATTGAACCAAAATCCACCATCAACACCACCATTGATAACTTTGTATGTTTAGTACAACTTGATCACAATGGACATTATGCAATATACAACATATCATAAAATATTTGTGCATCATTATTAAGAGGCTCCTTTTATATCATTTCCAGTGAAAGTTTGTAAATATGAACTACCAGCATCATATATCATTGCTTCAAATTGACATATGATTTAACTTTTCAAGTTCATGAATTTCTTGTAAAGCTATATTTTTTCAAGCCCTAACTTCTATTCTACTAATGCCTGTAACTATCAAATATGAATTTGATGAACTGGGGGATAGGAAAAAGAAAATTGATGACATTCATAATGACGCACTGGCCATATGCCATATTATTTATGAATATCTTGCATTGCAAGATTGAATTAGCTATTGTATATGTGCATAGAAGGTTGCAGGCCCACTTCTAAATTTCTATAGCCTTAAATTGGGTGAAAAAAATCCTAGCATCAATATAATAGAAAACATTTGATTAATTAAACCCTAGAAGATAACTTTGTATTGCAAGTTTTAATTAACTTAATGGATCTCATGATACTGATCCCAAGGGTCATTCATCCAATTTGAGGATATAGAAACTTTTGAGTGTTGCCCCTATAACCTTCCATACAAACATACAATAACTAATTGAACCTCATAATATGGGGCAATTCTAAACAGCATGTCATATGGCTAATGTTTCATAATAAATATCATCAATCTTCCATTTTCTCTCCTCCAGCTCATTAGCACCATATAGCTTCTAAAAGTATAGGCATATGCAAAATGGAAGCTAGGGTTTGGAAAAATAGAGTTTTATAGGAAATTCATGATTTGAAAAGTTAAAACATATGTCACACCAAAACACACTTTTAGGGATGAAAATGTCGTGATGATGACATTCATTATTGGGGTGTTATGACAATGAAATTGCCATTTACCAAATTGCACATAAAATGGCTTAATCAAAGATAAGCCTATTTCAAAATAATTGAGGAAATGTTTAGTATAATTATATAACTGTATAAGAACATTCCCTTACTCCTCAATGTACAACCAATCAAAAATCAATTAGCCATCAAACCTAGAACACATCCACCTTCTTCAAGTTCTAACAAAGCAATAGAAAAAAAATATGACATGACTTAAGATCTCTTACCTACCAAGAAATTGTAGTAAAACAACCCTGGTATATAGTATCAATTCCTACTTGAAATGTTGTTCACGTTTCAATCTCTAACAACATAAAAATGAAAATTAACTGTAATTGCATATATAGACGCAATGTGGAATAAGAGCTTTAATTCATTTTATTTTCAATAATCAACCTAATCAAATTAATGAACAAAGCCAATGTCAAGGAAAATTCACAACTTATCCATAAACTAGAGAACATTGAATTAGCAATTATATCAATTTCTTTTCCATCAAAAATAACGTATTTGTCTAACTTAGAAATTTTTTGTTCTCTTAATCTAGTTTGCCTTTAAAATATCCAACAATGTACATCTAATTGTTGAAATTATTTTGCGGAAATTTACATCCTTATGAATTACCAACAATTATTTACAATATAACTAATTATCCTAAATCAAATAAAATCATATTTTTCACTATAAAATAAGCCCTATCAATATATATTACAAGATAAATAAGAAAAATTTTATAAAAAATAAAATAAATACAAACTTACTTGGAATAAGCAATAACGAAAGTAAAAATTACTTCAATTTCCATAGGAAACACATCAATACTAAAAATAGATGTAGAAAATCTAAGTTACTATCTCAAATTTTAACAAAAAATGTTTGAAAAATAATTGGTCAAAATGAGTCTACCTTTAATGGTAAGCAAGAAAACCAGCAAAGATGATTGAAAAATAGGCTAGACTTGTTGGATGCATGCTGAGAATGGCAGAGCAGAGGAACAGAAGAGAGGAAAAAAGAAGAAAATGGGAGATCTTGGCAACTGAGTTGCTGATATTTTGAGCTTTTCCCACAATGTCTCCAGCAGTAAAGACTGTGGGAAAATAAATAAAATGTTGTGTGAATGCTTTGCCATAGCTTTACTCAAAAAATCATTTTTTTCAAGTTTCACACAATTTATACGTTGTGGGTAACTTCAAATTTTGTTTTCCCTTGACTATAAACCATCAGAGAATTAAAAAAAATTGTAACTCGAAAATTCTTAGATTTCTCACACCTTTTTTTCAAGGTTTTTCATGATTTTAAAAGCTCAAAGAATTCCATAAAAATCTTTATTTTCATGCAGTGAAACTAATCAAATGCACTTATTTTAAAGTAAACTAAGTAAATTTCAACTATATATGTAATGTATGCAACATAAAAGATCAAGCAAAATATTTTAGTTTGCATGTCAAACAATAAATTGTTACCCACATTTGTATTTAAAAATGGATATGGAAACATCACACCCTCTTATCGATGATATGAAGTTCAAAGTGAAGTATAATTTCTTAGTTATATAATATACCATTGAAAGTGAAATATATGATAAATGAATATCATCAATACAAATTGAATAACATTTTTGCTATTGTTGCAAAATAATCTGATTTTTGTTGGTCGATGCAAGTCTGCAAGAGAAAGCATAGCTTTTTTAAAGGAAAAATGTAAAATATCCTTTCTATTTTAGAATGGTTGAATCAATTTTGAAAATTTAGAAATCAAACTTTGAAACTATATAAAACTTGCAATTAATGACCATGATCTACTTAATTGATCTTTTTATTAAATTATATAATTTTTTTCATAAACTTTTTAAATAAGAATTATAATACTATTGTATGTTAGTTTATTACATCATTTTTTTCACACATAATCTCTATATTATATAATTAATATAAATTAGATTAGATAGATAGCATTTTAATTAAATACTTGAAAATAAATTGGGAAACTATGTGTAAAAAAATAATATGATAAATCAACATGTAATAATATTATAATTTTTACTTAAAAATTTATGAAAATAAAATAACATAATTTAATATCATTAAGCCATATAACTATGGAGTATGAAATGTAGAAAGCTATCCCATGTTGCTGTAATGCCAAGAGATTAACGTATTGAGCCTAGTCAAAAGAACGCCAATTCAAATAGGTATGTTGAAGAACATTTTAATCAATTTAATTATTTAATTGTGTTATATGTGAAAATCGATTTGACTTGAATGGACTAATGGCCAGTCCAAGAGTGACAAAAGGACTAGCTCGAAGAGCATCCAAATCACCTCATTGCCAGGTCACATCACGAAGAGACCTCATCAACTCAGGCTCGGGTGCGAGAAAGCGAGCTCAACGTTTCCGTTTCAAAGAATGAGCACGTCCATAGACTAAATGACCTGGATATTAGAGTGTAAAATCCAGCATGACCCAAAAAGCTTCTAATTCCTCTCACGAAAGTTGGTGGTGGAAGTTTCTCAATCACCTCAAGTTTAGCTCTATCTATTTCAATCCCCTTCTTTGACACTTTATGACCCAAGACAATACCCTTTTGAGCCATGAAATGACATTTTTCCCAATTCAACACCAGGTTTGTTTCCTCACAATGCTCCAAGACCTTCTCAAGATTCAGCCAGCACTCTTCAAAAGACTCTCCAAACACTGAAAAATCATCCATGAATATTTCAAGAGTCTTCTCCACAATGCCTGTGAAAATGGCCATCATACATCTCTGGAATGTAGCAGGAGCATTGCATAATCCAAATGGCATTCTTCTAAAGGCAAAAGTACCATATGGACATGTGAAGTTTATTTTCTCCTGATCCCCCGGAGCTATAGCAATTTGATTGTAGCCTGAATACCTATCCAAGAAATAGTAGTATTCTTTCCCAGCAAGTCTATCTAGCATTTGATCAACAAATGGCAGTGAGAAGTGATCTTTCCTAGTAGCCTTGTTGAGCTTTCGGTAGTCCATACATACTCTCCAACCAGTCACAGTTCTTGTGGGGATTAGTTCATTATTTTCATTAGCTACCACTATCACTCCATCTTTATTGGGAACACATTGGACTGGACTAACCCAAGAGCTGTCTGAGATAGGATATATTACCCCTGCATCTAGCCATTTAATTATCTCTT